>ML997797.1:49502-62334 GCA_010365825.1 Otus sunia
TATGAGGAGCAGCTGAGGGAACTGGGGTTGTTTATTCTGGAGGAGGCTGAGGGGAGACCTCATCGCCCTCTACAACTCCCTGAAAGGAGGTTGCAGAGAGCTGGGGATGAGTCTCTTTAACCAAGTAACAAGCGATAGGACAAGAGGGAATAATCTCAAGTTGCACCAGGGAATGTTTAGACTCGGTGTTATGAAGCATTTCTTTACAGAATGGGTAGTCGGGTGTTGGAATGGGGTGCCCAGGGAGGTAGTGGAGTCCCCATCCCTGGAGGTGTTTACACAGCACTGAGGGATATGGTGTAGTTGAGAATAATCAGTGTTAGGTTAATAGTTGGACTAGATGATCATTTCCAACCTAGATTCAGTGATTCTGAAAAGTCACCTTTCATTTTTCATGTAACTAAACTGATGTTGGACAGAATCAAGTTGTCTTTAGTGGAGTGGGATAGGATGGAAAAAGATGTGGGTGCGGCAGGCAAGACAACAGCTTTCACTTTCCCTTTGTTTTCCAAAATAATTAAATATTTCCACTCTCACCTAACTCTGTGTAGTTTCAGATCTTTCCTTTAAACAACAATATTTTAGTAACTCTTCAGAATGGAAAGTAGGAGCTAAAGGTCAAAGAATAAATTATGCTTGCAATAAAATGACCCAGATTAAATGTTCCCCATATATTGCCATACATTTCAAAATGTTAAGAAAATGCCATGAGTCATATCTCAAAATCCTTCCAATTAGTTAATTAACAATATTGTTGTGTTGACAGCTCTATAAGTCAATGAACGGTGAGCAGTTTTTCATGTTTCTCAAGTTTAGTGAAGATTATTAAAATGCTAGTGAAAATGAGCCATTCCAGAAAAACTAAGTAATAAATTAATTTGGAAGAAAGAATATATTCAACATCGTTCAGAACACGGTTGATAAACATGCAAAATGATCTTGCCTGATCCTGTGTCATTTGCTACTACAGCTGAAGAGAAGAAAAAAGATATATATAGGGAAAATAAGCTGGCTAAAGTAAACCATTTCTGTAACACCACAGGGGAAAATAAAAAAAGCCTTTAACACAGTCTATTAAACAGTCCTTATCCTTTTGCAGCCATTTTGCTTCTGGCTCCAGTATTCTGACCTTTTCTGTTTGATACACATTTTCATTCTTCATGCCTCACATATCCTAGTCTTAATTCCCTTTTAGCTAACCCCAAGAGTTGTTTGCTAGAAAAGAACAAACATGAGTGTTCTGTTTATTGTGCTGTACAGCAACCAGTTCACATCTCCTGTCCCCTCCAGAATATATCGTTATTTCTATGGTATCTTTCTTCCAGCTTTCTTGCCAGGGAACTGCAAGTTCCTGAATGACAAAACAACAGAAATTACATGGGATTCTCTTCAGAATGACCCCGCCACTCTGGCACAGGAATCATTTTGTGTAGACGGTGCCAAAGTGACCACCAGCCCATAGTGGTGTGGGGATGTCTTCTCTGCCCTGCTCCTGTGGGAAGAGTTCTGCTCTGTTCCACTGGTTGCTGGGATCTAACAGAGTGTGGTCAACAGCAATTTAAACTGTATTTCTCACTCCATAGTTTCAGAGAAAGGTTGGTATAAATCATCCTTGTATATCTGAGCAGACAATACATAGAAACTTAAAAATCAGCCTTCAGGATCTGACATTTTCGTCAGCAGGACTCCCAGACTGGCAATGTTCTAATAAATAAAATGCATCCTTAGAAGATCCTCCATAGTTGAAGTGGAAATTAACACACAACAGAGAAGAAAAACAATAAACATCAATTCACTGGTTTTGATGTGCCTGGAAGTTTCTTTCTATGTTAGCTTTGTATGATACTTCCCAGAAAAGTAAATATATATATCTAATAAAGAGATATATATCCAGTATTTGGTATTGTTATAATTAGGTATTTTTAAAATTTGGATTGTCTTCTAAGCTCAGACACATTCTATTCATGTTCTATCTTTAGGTAACATATTTTCTTCACAAAATACCTGTCCTGGATCTAAAAAGTCTACTTGTGTCCCACAAAACTCAAAAAACAAGACCTAGTGACTCTGCCAAGCAACATAGCCCTCTTCTTAGACTTTGGCTGTATTGTTGCCCTCCATCTCAGTCTCTGCAGGGACAAGAACACTGTGAAGTACAGTGAAGAAGAGGATAAAGGTTTAGCAGTTTGCCATAGTAATCTCTTAGACCATTATTCTAAGCATGTTCTGCTTCACACATTTGGCAGGTTAGACAGCAAGGCTTGTCTGCTGGACCAGATCACAGGACTCGTTGCTTCTGCAATTCATTTAACTGAAGAAATTTCCTGTGACTTAGCATAAGTCACAGTTTACACTGCTCAGTTCCCAATCTGTCCAGTAAGAACAACACTTCGTTGTGTCACAAGATTTTTTGTCAAAAAATCCACTTCTTATTTGCAAGGGCCTCAGTAGTTACAAAGACAGTTGCTAATCAGGAAATCAGATATCAGAGAATGCTGACTCCACCCACATGCATACGAAATATTGCCTCAGTTTTATACCTAAAATTCTGTTTAAACAACAAATAAGAAATTTCAAGTAAAAAAGTCTGTGGCTTAACTGAACTGTGCTATATAGAATTTTTTGTTAAGGTATCTTATTTCCTTAGTTGAGGCCAGACAAACTGAATTAAGAAAACTACAGCAATATGAACCATACACTAGTTTTCAAAGAAAAATCAATACAAGCCCAAAACATGCTGGCAGTACTGTACCTGCTTAAACTTCTGTAATAGCAACTTCTAGTCTTTTTCCAACATAAAATGAAGGCAGGATGGATGCAGAATATTATTGGATAAGTCTGTCTCCAGTACAAAACATCAGAAAGCTTTTGGTAAAATAAATATTCCATTATCCTGTCTGAAAGATTGGGGTAAAATAGAACAGGATCAGCTATTTGGCCAGCTATACATTTTTTTCTTATATAAAATATGACTGCAATAAATGTCAAAATAGAAAGATTGATGGACATCCGTGTGTACAGAAGACATCATTTACAGAGGAAAGCAAAACTCTTCAGCAACCATAAAAGTACAGAATTGATTGCTATATAGTATCGCATTTTTGTTTCATAAAATTTTTGCAGCATTCACTGCTTGGTCATTGCAATAGACGCAGATGAATGGTTATTTTGAGGGTCTCTGGCAGTGTAAGAAGTGTGTCATGAACTGCATTTTTCAGAAGCAATTTAGAACTTTAAGACAAAACCAGAAAAAGGCGCAAGTATATATGTGAGTGCTGGCAAAAGCTTCAGGAAAAATATTGTGAGGTTTAGAAAGGTAATGGAACAAGATTTCGATATGTTTTCTATGTAGCAGTAACAACTAAGTAAATTTCACCTCAAGTGAAAGGGAGCTTTTTGTGCCAAATATGAATTACTTTTTCCTTTCTTCTCTTCCTGCCCTTCTTTTAAAAATCATAACTATTTTATGTGTCAGTTTTATTCTACAAAGTATTGAAAGCCTCTGCTCCTACTTAACACCAGCAGACAAAAAGTTTATGACAGCCTCTAAAGAGGTACATTGCCATACTCTCATATACGGCACCTTGTAGTATGAAGCCTAGCATTTCCTTTCTTTCTCAGCATCTCTCAGAAGTAAAATGCTACTCAAGGTGAAGGTGTTCTTTGTTCAGGTTGTGGTTGGGATAGAGGGGACAAATGCCTGATTCCTGGTGTCCTAGCACTGCATGTCAGAAAGAACTTATTGCTCAAATAAATGCTTTAATGATAGAAGGAGAAAGTGGGAGAAAAGAAGAGCAACATGTTCACAGTCAGACAAGATATTTTTGGTGATCTGGGAGCAGAAACAGATCTCAAGATTGAATTTAGTTCACAAATGATTAAACTAAGGTCTTAAGCAGGGCATGACATAGACTTCATCCTCTAGGAATAATTAAATGTCTCCAATTACCAGGACTTAATCAGTGGATCAGTCAGACTTGTTTGGGAATTGTTCATTGCTGGATTTCCTAAAAGCATGTGGAGACAAACAACAGGGAAGAAATTGATGTGTAGTCATTCTTAACAATTTCTGCCATAATGACTTTTATCCCAGGTTCCCAGGTGTCTTACGGCATGCACTGTGCCTACCTGATGAAGCTCTCCTCTCTGATCATCCTAGCAAGATAAATCTGCCAAGGTTGAACAGGCTTGTTAAAAACCCAGCGAATGTGCCCCTGTCACACTCAACCATAATTGTAGATGTTCACGAGCTGGCTTTTGAGTGTTCAGGATCCGTTTCCCTATGTCACCAAGGTTCAAACTTGTCTAGGCAGGAGTATAAACTCTTGGAAAGCTCAAAAGAGAGATAGCTCTCTGCATTCTCTGTTCTGAAAGTACTCCTTTATGAAGCTCTTTGAGCAGATAGTACAACTCCTGTAGTGGCTGTCTCTTCCCTGGCATGATCTCATTGAACCACAGAGCCATTCTGTAGGATTGATGGAAGGAGAGCCAAAGTTTGACCATATTAAATTACAAACAAGTACAGAAAGCATCCCTAGATGGGCAGAAATCCAGCCCATAAACACTCCAGCTACATTTATTTTCATTACAGGGAAGCTGTCAAAAATAGTTTATTTGTTTGTTGCTTTGTTTTTAATCAAAAGCAGCATAAACGAAGACCATAACAGAAGATATTGATTTTGTCACATTACTTTCAGTAGCAAAGATGTTATATACTCCTACTATCAAACGCACACCTAACAGCCAACAAAACAATGTTTTCAGGTATGATTTAACAAATCAATAAGATCTCTCAGATAGTACTCTCTCTGAAAAGAGATGACACTTTATTCTTATTTATCCCTCTTTGGGAGAATAGAGGTGAACTTATTTAAGAGCTATAATCACAGAAGTGAACAAAACAGGGGTAAGAAAAGGACAGAAAGGGAGAACATAATGCAAATTATTTAGCCTTTAGGAATGTTCAGACTCAGCTCTGGATACACTTTTCATGGGGGAAAATTAAGCTCTTGTTTTGCCCTTCAAGTGTGGGTAGTAGCTGAAGATCCAGATCTCAATCTAGATTTGTGATTTGCATTCTGTCTGAAATCTACAAATATTTCAGAAAGTACTTCAGATTTACTGTCTTCCTTCTACAAGATAGCAAATTTTTTTTATTAATCAGCTTTCAGGTCTGGAAGTAAGAATTAAATATATTACCCATAATCAGGCTCTAGGCAGTAGGTGAATTGGTTGTCTAGCAAATTAAGAAATAAAAGAATACCACATTAATGATTAGAGTGACATTTGTTATGAAGTTTTCCAATTGTTTTTAACTATTCAAAAGTAAAAATTTTGAATCTTAAACAGTTTCTTTTCACTGTCTTGCCTTAAAGTTACTGCAGCATTGTATACTACAAAAAGAAATACCTATTAAAACAACAGTCACACAATCCCAACTTCCTATCTCTCCCCTTAGTATGTTCAAGAACTTGAAAGCAAGGGAGGTATTTTATTACCGTGTCCCAAAAGCAGATTGAGACTAGGAAGCAGTATTCTGGAATCACACAAGAGTAGCAGTGTCACCTAAGCACTTTTTCAGTAACCCTACAAATTCTTTAAAATTTAATTGTAACACTCTAGAAGTGGAAAATGTTAGGAAAAGCATGAGATTAGTCAGTAGCTTTTTCTAGAGATTTTTTTCTTACTTTAATGAAGATCATATGTGTAGAGTAAACCAAAAAAACAAAACAAATAGCAAGAAAAAATTTCAAAGGAACATGGAGGGTACCAAAGAATGTTAACATTTGTAGCCACGTTAAACACAGTTTTCCAGGTAAGAATTTATTACAAAAAAATAAAGATCAGCTTGTTTCTGATTAGAAGATATCTTCAACGTTTGTCACAAAAAAATGCACACACATATATGATAAACAAATGTATATCCATGCATCCACACAGTGCCTGTAACAGATGGGTATAACAGGTATTTACTTCACACAAATAACTGATTTTAGATCTACATGAACTCTAGTAGTCTCACATAACTTCATCCTACAAAATTACTTCACTAGACGTTAATATACAGTGTAAGACCAGCAGGCAAATCCTTTTATATGCTACAGGCAGTGCCTCCAAACAGTGCATTGATTCAATGAGTTCTCTTAGATAACCTGTTTTTATCAGGAGCTGATCATCTCTGCTTTCACTGACTGCCACCAAGACCACACAACAGCATGTGAAAGGGAGAAAACAGCAATTCAAAGACATAAGGGAATCCACAAAGCAGAAGTGATAAAACTGTAGAACTCATTTTGATCTATTTCAAACTGCAAAATAAGAAGTCACACCACATGTGTATCAAATAGGAACTGTGGATCAAACATAAAAAGGGACAGGGACTCAAAAATTTGAGAAAACCTACTAAGACACTAGAAACTAATGGAAACTGTGACTATAGGCATGTTTTCAGAAATTTGTATGGGAAAACTCAGTAACAGTTAAACTTAACAGCATGAAAGCCAGGGAGAAGCAACTAAAACAGTTGAAAAATGGCCTTTTATGGTCCGTAACTAATGTCTTCAAAAACAACGTGACAAGAATATAACAGCCGTGCAAAAGGTGGCTTATAGAAGACAGCAGTCAAAGAGCAGGCTGTAAACAAGTTATCTCCACAGTGAATCTAACTCTTTATGAAGGACTATCTTCACCTCTGCTAGCCTTGTTAAGTTAGCAGTGCTTGGGCACATCTGAATGTAAGGTGCCCTGCAACACTGAGCTCACAGACCAAGGGATAGATATTTCAGGCCAGTTGGGATCTAGTCCAACCCACTGCTCAGAGCAGGCTCAGCCATAGGCTCAAACCAGGTTGCTCAGGGCTTCATCCTGTGGGTGCTGGAAACACTCCAAGGAAAGAGATAGCACCACCTCCCTTGTTCTCAGTCCTGTTTCTCAGCCATTTTAGCAGGAGAAAAGCTTTCCCTTAACTGCAGCCTCTCTGGCCCTGCATTTTATTTTATTTTATTTTATTTTATTTTATTTTATTTTATTTTATTTTATTTTATTTATTTTATTTTTTTAATTTTCTATTTTATTTTATTTTTCCTGGTTTTTCATATATTTTGTATGGATTGAAGGTGTCTCAGTTACAACTTCAGCTGTTCTGGTGAATGTCCTAAACTGCAGGAACACTCAGGCTAAGTTTGGCAATCCTGAACACTGCTGATTTTATCAGAATCCATGACTGCTGGGTAAACACAGGAATGATACCTATTGCATGCCATTTGATATAAATTCACTGGTCGTATCAGTGATTCTAAGGTTAAACACAATTCTGAGTTTATACTATGTTTATATTAGCTGCAGAGCATAATGCCTGCCAGTAAAAAGTTGACCCATCAAAACTGTTGGACAAATTTGAATGGACCCATGCTTTGAGTCATGCAGCTGAAGAGCCCTAGATATCATAGTATCAATAAATCACAACTAATTACAGAAACTGTAATCATCTTTGTTTTGACTCTGATGTAAGTGCATGGGGCAAGACACCAGGCAACAGACAGTTGCACTATGGCAATGGTTTGCCCTACAGCTGCACTTGATGACCATAGCTCTGTGCTGGAGATCATTACAGATGATACAAGAATACCTAGGAGGCCATGGCCACACCTTTCTGCATTCTCTTCCCTTGCTACACCCCATTATTTATAACACAACTAGGAATATAATGTGTAGTTGAGATAATTGCCCCAGAGATCATATTTTACCTCTTTTCTCTTTCCCTCAACTTTTGCACACTTTTCAAGTCCGTTAATAATTCTTTTCAGCCATTTAACTGCAATAGAATAGCAAAATCCATGTCTTAAATTTTATTGAGAAAAGAGCTGATGGTGAAAGGTTTACATTATTATTATCATTAGAAATGTAGCATTTCTGGCTGTCTTTGAATAGATTGAAGCTCCTGTAGTCAAATGTTGTTCAAGATCTGCAGCTGTATTATTGTTGTTCTCAAATGCAATGCAGAGAGGTGGTACAGTTAATTATTGCCTTATTCACATTGAAAATGCAGTAGACTCTGGTTACAACAGACTGCTGTTTGCAATACACTGGTCTGCCCACAGTCCTCAGCTTCTTTCCACATACAGGATGACTCATGCTCTGGTCTCACTGATATTCCTTAGGTAAAAACTGATGTTCCACAGATAACTTCATATAGTGTCAATAACTAATTTTATGATATTATCTTTTTGAAAAACTGAGGAAGTAAGCTCTCATCAAGGATAAACTTCAGGCTTTTAAGCAGATAATGGTTTTGAAAACATAAATTAATACCTGCCTTGTACCATAAAAAAAATTCAAACTTGTCACTTAGAGTTATACAAACCGTACAGAGAGAATTTGAAGCCTTACTTGTCACAGCATTGAACTCTATACCCAGTTTGCAATTATAAGCACTCAGTACCTGTGGCCACTGCTGAGCAGTTTCCTACCTCTGAGGAATAACATTTGTTCTTAGCACACTGAAATTTCATGTAGAGAGGTTACATGGTTATATCACAACCACTGAGTTCTTTTGTAAATTACATAAATGAAACCTAATCAGTATTAGTTCCTATAATTGTAGGTCCTGAAATGAAACATAATTACAATGAATAATGTAACATAATTTAATTGGATCTTGGGAATGCTTTTATATAAAGCAAGTATATATGACTATCTACAAAATTACATTCTGTCACTTGTTATTTACACGAAGTATAATTTGTGCTTTGTCATAATTAAAGGCACAGTAAAAGAAACATAACTGTAGGCAAAAATACTCCCAATATCTTTCATATAATGTTAAGACCCAAATCTACATTGGAATATGGATGATCCAGAGAAAAATGAATGAAGCATTGAATTAATAATTTTTTTTCCCTTGATTTTAATGGAAGAGTCATTTGTTTAGATCTTCCACTGAAACTCCTTATCATTTATCAAGTCCAAGCTAAATTTTTTTTAAAGGAAGTATTCTTTTGTGATATTTTCTTTTTCACATCCTTTTGTGGCACCTTTTTCCTCTCTCTTTCCCCACACTCTGGCCCCATGGGAAAAAACAGAATTCCCGGCATGGGAGGAAATATCAAAAAAAAATAATCATGACATTACCTAAAGTAAATGAAACAGCTGCTATCTGTGATATGATGCTCAGCTTGGGCACAGAGAATCTAGTCTACATTCACTAAAGTACTATGAGTGGTCTTTTAAATGATACAAACCTGCACGGAAAATGTTGGGTGAACATGGAGGTTAGTGAAACAGAATACTGCTCAAAACCCAGCTAAAGGAACCTAAGAATAGACAGCAGTAAAAGCAGAAGAACCAAATTAGAGGGAGGTTGCTGGGCAAATTCCTCAAAAATTATTTGAGATGTATCTTTTCAGCATTCACATTAATACCCGTAGTGTCAATTAGTGAAATATTCTGATTTCACAAGACTGAGATGCATCAGCAGCAAAAATAAAATAGGAGGTTGAAACAATAAACGCAGAATAAAATGAAGTATCTTAAAATGAAAGGTCACTTTCTTAATAAATGTCTTACCAACAGTGTTTTGTTTTTTAAAAAAAATCTCATCACTGTGTTTTATTTTGTTACAAGAGAAGCTAAATGCCATGGAGGAATTAAACTTTAGTCATGGATGGTGAGCAACTGAACTGGCTCTGAGAACAAAGATCAGAAAAACCACCATGTATTGTAAGCAAGAGACACAGTGCAGGTCCAGAGCCTGCAATTCATGCTCATTAAGACTGAGAGCAGCATGGCACAGATGGCCCTACCTCAAAGACAGGGAAAGAAAAACTCTATACAAGAACCATAGTAGAGTACAGAATTTGTTGAGCCTCAGATAACTGACTTTACTAAAATGAAGCCTCAAATAATTGACTTTACTAAAATGAAAGCTAGATACAAGAACAAGCTGCAAGGACTCTGTGTGAAGGTGAAGAGAGGCAAATAAATGTCTATTTCTGTTATGTTTTATTTCTTCACTTTGAGCTTTCTTTACTCAAAAAGGTTAAATGATTATGTTTAATTCCAAGAAAGGAATGTTTTGTTTAGTTTAGTTCAAACCCACTTAAACCTGGGGGCAGACCCAAGTGAGGAAAAGATTTAGGTTGATCCTCATTAGTTAGCCAAAGCAGTGGTTGACTCAGACCTCTGTCAGCAGGTGAAGGGCAAACTAAAGAGGGAGAGGGAAAAAACCCCACAAAATTTATGCAATCAGAAAAAAAAAATATTACACAGACAAGCAGAGTGTGTACAAACTAAAGTGTTCTTTCTGAAGGGATCCACCATTCACACTCTGGAATCTGACAAAAGACAGTTTAAGGTACTGTAGGACAAATACACCTTCAGATGTTTTCACACACAATCTATACTCAATGGGTATACACAGTACCGACACTTTAATCTTTTCTTGCACCTACCCAGCCCAAACTGTTGCTTGATATACCTTCAGGTTTTCCTACAGTTATACGACCTTCAGTAAATATTTTCAGGGAGGGTGGTAAGTATATGTTAATAATTGTATTTATATACAAGTTACACTAAAATTGGAAACTTTTTCAGTTAGGATTATACTGTGCCTGTGCTCAATGATTTCAGAATTTTTGTAGTTTTGAATAAACTAAAAAAAATCCTCATCTTTTCCTTTTGTTCTTTTCCCTGCCCTGGCAAACAGCCACCGAGTTATTCAATGTGCTGTGTTGCACATCACCTGATCTGATAAAACCAGACCCAGATATAATACAATTCTACCTTCCTCCTCAATTTTTCACATCAAGTTCTACTTCAGTGGCGATTACTGCACCTATTTATTGGCAGAAAAAATTACATTTTTGTTTGCTTTCCTGCCTTTTAAATAGTAGATTTCACTTTTTAAATATCTTACTGTCAAACATGCCCAAAATGAGAGTATTTTTCCAGGGATTCTGTTTGTATTCCTAGATTAGCAAAGTCTTTTTTTTAGAAATAGATGAGAAGATATATTAATTTGTTTATTTTATTTGACTTTTCTAATAATTTGAAACACCAGATGCTTTACAGTAATTGGTGAAAACTTCTGATTTTATTAGCACCTTCAGATGTGTAAAAACCTGCTCTTTTATGTGATGTCTGTTAACTTTACCGATTTACACGATATTTCATTATATAACATGACCAGCGTGTAAACAGGTTTGTGCATATATGATGCTCTAAACACGTATTTGCTTGAGTAGGCTGTTGTGACAGATTTCAGATGAAGGAAGTAAGGCAGAACTGACAGCAAGTTGAATGTGATACGGCTTCCTCCCCCTACTTCCTCCCAGAGAAAATGTTAAAGATATTTCATCATATCTTCTTAATGATTATTTAAGTACAGCTTTCCAAAACAAATTAAAAATAAATATAAACCCTTACTTGGAAATTTTGAAGCTGATGAATATGTATTTCCCCCAGTTTAACACAATGTTAATTTGCCTGACAGCAACTTTAAACTAAAATCAAAGTGTATGTGGATCTTAAATTACAGGTCACTATTACAAAAAACCCTTGGTCTCAGGCCAATCCTTTAAAGAAACATCTGATAAATGGAAAAAAAAGACCTAGAGTGATGTGCTGGTTTTGACTGGGATAGAGTTAATTTTCTTCACAGTAGCTTGTATGAGGTTATGTTTTAGATTTGTACTGAAAACAGTGTGGACAACACAGGGATGTTTTTATTACTGCTGAGCAGCACTCACACAGAGTCAAGACCTTTTCTGCTCCTCACACCACCCCACCAGCAAGCAGGCTCAGGGTACACAAGGAGTTGGAAGAAGATACAGCTGGGACAGCTGACCCTGGCTGACTGGCTGACCGAAGGGACATCCCATACCATATGCTCAGCATATAAAGTTGGGGGGAAAAGAAGGAAGGGGAAACATTTGGAGTGATGATGTCCGTCTTCCCAGGTTCTGCATGATGGAGCCCTGCTTTCCTGGGGATGGCTGAGCACCTGCCTGCTGATGGGTACTAGTGAATGAATTCCTCATGTTACTTTGCTTGTATGTGCAACTCTTGCTTTACCTGTTGAACTGTCTTTATATCAGCCTAAGAGTTTTCACACTTTCACCCTTCTGACATTCTCCTCCATCCCACTGCAGTGGGCGGGAATGAGCAAGCAGCTGTGTGGAGATCACTGGATTAAACCTCAATATAGCATAACCACAAAAGGCATGTAAAAAAAGTTTGAAAAATAAAGTATTAAATACTGAAGCAGGATTTGTTCTTCTGAAACTCAGCTGTCCGGGACCTTGTTTTGAGACACTGGGCACTCTCTGTGTAATAACAATCCAAGGACTTTGGAACACATATGGCAAATAGCAAAAGAGTTTCATCCTCGCTGTAGCAAAGTTAATGGTATTGGTTAAACAGTGGGAGAGGTAACTGTTTGTTGCTAACTTTAGATGTTATTAAAATTACATAAAACAAGCTTTGGGAGGTAAACCACAAAGACTCACAGAATTATGAAACTTTTTCACAGTATAAATACTTCTGACAATGTTATCTATAAAACCTGATGTATAATTTGTCCCAGATACATCCCATCATCAGGCACATGCACAGAAATACCTGTATACACTACATATAGAATCACAGAATCATCTAGGTTGGAAAGGACCTTGAAGATCAACTAGTCCAACCATTAACCTAGCACTGACAGTTCCCAACTACACCATATCCCTCAGCTCTATGTCAACCCTACTCTTAGACACCTCCAGGGATGGGGACTCCACCACCTCCCTGGGCAGCCCATTCCAATGCCTAACTACCCCTTCTGGAAAGAAAT
>ML997797.1:75577-88942 GCA_010365825.1 Otus sunia
AGGGCAGAAATACCAAAAAAGAAATTCAACAGTAATTACAAAAGTACATTCCTGAAGGAAAGGGACAGAAGGAAAGAAATCTGTCCTGTGAAAAAGGACAGATTAAAACTGCCCATTTCATATTCTATTTCGATCAATAAGAAATAGAAGAATTTTAAATTGTCAATATAAGAAGCAAATAATTTTTTATCCAGCTACACTAATTGTTATTGTCATAAAAGAACTGGGTTTGGAAATCTTTACAAACTACCTTTATTGTCTCTTTTTAAATAAATAGTATTAAATTTGATGCTTTTTTTTTTCCTCTTCATATTAACCATATCTTCAAAACAATACAGCCACTCATCAATCATATTTGATTTTATCTTCATTTAATAGCTTTTATCTTTAGTAATAGTTTTTCTATGAGAAATAGAGATGTTCAGTTGCCATATGAGAGATGAGGAAATGCAAGACAATTAAGATTTTATGCGTTGTCATTCACTGTAAACAATATCTATTGCTTGGTGAGAAATGCTTCTTTGCCTAGTTGTGGGGAATAACTCTTAATCACCTTTATTCAGGTGTCCAGTCTCCTGAAAGTATTGAAGATTAAAGAGTTGGACTTCCCTGAGAAGACATGCAAGATCATCTCAAAGCGATGAGAGAAAACTCAACATATCATGTTTTGTCTGGGCCATTGTGCTGATTTTGTTCTAAAAACCAATTTACTTTCCATGTTAGACATATCTCTTCAACCGATCCAATTTATAAGCAAAGGACTAGGACTTAATTTACATAGCCACATAATTCTATAGAAATAATTCCTTCTTTTATCAAGAATGAACCATTTTAAGAAGCTGAATAAATAATCTCCAGATAATTACTGCAAAATTTGTCATGGCTAGTTCTTAGGACAGCACTCTAAGAGCTACACAAACAGACAGCACTCTGTTCACAATTATATTTATCTAACCTGAGAATTTCCACAGTTAATCTATGGAAGTAGACATGTGTGGTCATATTGTCTAAGTATTTCGCAATATTTAAAGTGTTTCTCCCATGAACATCCTTGCAGTTTAATGAACTGTGGCACGTGAAGGGCTAAGGCACTCTTCTTTCTTCTGAACTTATTCAGTCTTCTAAAATTTGCAAGTGTTATTTAGCTTTTTTTGTGGAAACATACAAGCATTAAATAACAATATTTATGCCTCTGCATTCTAAATTGAGCCTTGGTGTGAGAGTGTTTTGCTCAAGGTTCTCTCAAGTCACAGATTCTTCAGCTCTATAGCCCCCAAAAATAAAAATTTGTTCCTTTCAGAATAAGCCATCTTAAAAATTATGTTACTCAATATAGGAGTAAGAATTAAAAAAATGAAATATTTTTATACTGATGGCTGGTTTGTGTTAAGAAGTTGGGATATGGTAAGAAGACATTAGACCCTTCTCAGAGAAGTATTCTGAAATATATTCTTTTAGAAAACAATTTTATTTTGCAAAGGAATAAAGGTTTCATTCACATACTGTATCAGGCAACTATCTTCTTGAATAAGCATCTCACATCTGAGCAGCAATTACAAGAGACACTTTAGAACTGGTTTGTGAAGTAACTATTCAAATTACACAGAAGTTGAATTATTCCCTGGATTTGTTGGAGTACAACAGGATGAGTAATTGTGTGAATAATTCTAAGCAGGAATGGCTGCTGTTTCATGCTTATCTCGTGATTCCTCCGATTGGTTTAAAAGTATTCTTATGAGAAAAAAAAATCAAACAACACATAGCTATATAAAATACGTCACTTCAGGATTAACATGTAAATTCTGAATTAGAAATTTTTCTACTTATTCTTTCCATATCTGGTCTAATGGCCAAAGACTGATATTTATTCAATAGTTTTTAAACAGACAATGTAGAAACATTGAGACAGATATTGAGCACGTGTAATTAAGGATAACTCCATTGACTTACTCCCCCCTGAGTCACACTTGCTTAGACAAAAACTGAATCTGATCAACCTAATTCAAGATTTCATAGTTTGGGGCTCAATGTGTCATCTTGGTTATTCATGCACTAGCCTGCACAGATTCAAAACTCACATTAACTGTTATCAAAACATTTTTTTGAACCCTTTATCAATCTAATTTTTTAAGTACAATCCAAACCATTTTAAATAGCATGGCAGTAAGATAAGCAGAAAACAGTTCACTAAACCATTGTTAATTTTAAGAGGAAATTTTGAAAGTTATATAAGGTAAATTTCAAATTAAAATTATTCTGTTTTTCTCCTATCAGTCTTAATCTAAATGTAGTGGTTTAACTTTATGTTCATACATGCCACTCTGATTTCTGTTCTTTTTCTTGCAGAGGGCTGTTCTCATTAGATACGTCATAAAAAATCACACTCAATGATGGTGCTGGTTAAGGTGGCACAGTTAAATAGTTAATTATGCATTTCTTAAGCTGTAAAATAACTCTTTTATGTGCAGAAAGTGCAGTGTGAATAATACATGTCCAACAAATTAATTTGAAGACAATATGAAAGCAGAAAGATTGTTTAGTTTATGAGTTATGATGTATAAATTGGGCATTTTCAAAGGGGGAAACAGGATCTCTGAAATTGTCCATACAAACAAAACCACTAAATCTTTCTTGTACACAGATTTGGACCACAAATTAAATTATTAACAACCATTTCTTTGACTTTCTCTTTGGGAATCTTCTGGGTGTGGAAACAGACATGACAGCTATTGTATCATCTGTGTCTAGGATGTAGATGAAACCAGCCAGGCCACAAGGACCCTCCTTGAGCATCAGAAATCTCTCAGCTAGGAAGGCAAAAAAACTTTATTCCAAAGATGTCTGAAGTGAAGAAAATAATTTCAGTCCCTGTATTCAACCTAATTGTTCATCAATTTTAGAAGATGGGTTTTTTTTCCCCTTCAACCTGAGTGGAGTGTACCTTTTTCAACTTCAGTGAGACATCTAAAGGCCTAGCAAAAACCTAAAGGCTTAGCAAAAACCTCCTGTATGAACAGTAACAAGACTTTTTCCTCATCAAAGACAGTAACATTTTCAGTCACCATAGCTGCAGTCTAAAGGATTTATTAGTTTACATACTTATTTTTGACCTAGTGGAACATAAGATATGGTTTGCAGTAGAGAGAGTTCCCTTGATAGCTTTCTACCATATGATACACTCTGGTCACTCTGACTTTGCATTTGACACTGCGAGTTCCTTAGTGCTGCTACCCAGGCTATGTGCCAGCCCATCCTTGTACTCTGCAACAGCAATAAATAACCCTTCCATGGAAAGGTGTCAGCTCATGGACCACACACCTGGTTATAAAGTCTTATAACCACATGGAAAGAGAAGACTGTCATGAAAGTGACCGGTTCAGCCTGTCACAGCTCCACAAACAACGTGGAATTGGCCCCTTTCAATACTTAACTCTCACATGCTGAATTAGAGATGCTCCCATCAGATTAGGGCAGAAGCAGAGTTTAGAATCCCAGACCTTATGCCTGCAACCTTATACGAACACTCCCGTTGGAGATGCGACACAGCCAGATCTTTTAATTGGGATCAATACATCAAAGCAGGGAGTAGCACCACTAATTAAATATGGGTTTAAGCCATAGGATTTGAATACAGGTTTTGAATATCTTATGCCAGAGTTGTTTTAATTGGAAAATAATTGTCAGTTCAGACACACTTGGGCTTTTACACATTTCCTCAAGCATGGGCAACACTAAACTTGCTGTCCTCTAGGGTATAGGCCAACTTTCTTTTCTCATGTCTTTGCATATATGTAGGCCAACAGAGAAGAAAATACCTTTACTTCTTCTAACAATAGTTACCAAAAATAAGCACTGTGCCTGAACTTGAGTGCATTAAAAGTAGGCCTATATTGCTTTGATTATAAAATAAGTAGTAAACTGAGAGAAATCTTCAATAGCTGTGTTCTGCCTCACAATATAAAATACAAAATAGATATACAGTGTAAGTATAATTAATTTTGGTCAAGGAGCTTTTGTGCTCTGCACTCTATCAAGCAAAACACTGATAGTGCTGAGAGCAGTGGGACTTTTGTTTTTAAAAATGGAGGTTCCTAACAGACATTTGGGGTTCATTGGGCTGGTACTGTACAGAAAAAGGTTGCATACTGCCTCTATCCAGTAAGTTTCCATTTCCATACATCTAGATGCATATATCAAGCCAAAGGATGGAAAAATCAAGGTAACAGAAATCACATGTCTGATGAAACTCATTCATGGCCAACAGCCATGGTAGTCATATCCAGTTAATATCTTAGCTAATGACAAGTAATGACAATAGACATCATGTTTTTAATTAGCATAAGAACAGAAAAGGAAGAGATCCCTCCAAGACCAGAAAGATCAATGTTCATCAAAAGCAGAAACACTGTATAATCCTTTCGCACAAAACTGATCTAGACCCACAACAGAAATAGCCACATTTCTTGGCTCTAGTTGTCTTATCCTGTGTTAGACAACCATAGAAATATAAATCAAAATTTTCCATTCCTTTTAAGTGAATGTTCAATTTCCATCTTAGATTGCTTTCCTACATTATATCTCCTTGTCTAAAATACTCTTCCAGACAAAACTTTGCTTCAGTGTCCATACTGACAGGTCTTAACTGTGGTCATAGCCACAACAGCTTAGTATTAGACAAAGCTAACCTACATTTTAGAAACTAAAAAACTACACTCAAAAGCCAAAAAGGCTTTGATATGCCATTATTGGCACCATTTGATCACCTGTTGGATTACCATGCCTACCAATGTCTTTATACAGAGAAAAAAATAATAATTGTTTTCTATACCACTTTATTTTTTGTCTCTTTCAATTGCAGACAAACATTCACACATCTAGTTATATTTTATGGAGGTGTGAATCTCAGATTAAAAGATTTATCTGATAAGTGGGGTAATTCAAGAGCTCCCCTAAACTCAATGTTGCTTTGCTATGGCTTTCACTGTTTGGTATCCCTTCACACAACATTTCTCAAGCAAACCCAAAGCTGTCCCTGTTCTGAGGCACTCTCACCTGCAGCTACTCTTGTCATCCAGAGATGTCAGGTCAGAGGGAACTTGCCAGTTTTAAAACTGCCCTGTGGCTGGAGCATCTGGAAAGGGGACTGCCTTCTGTTTTGCTTTGGGAATTAATTTTAATTGGAAAAATGCAAAACAATTTAATTTGGAAGATGTGCGTTGTTACAGCGTGGCACAGTATAGGGAAATGGGGAAGGGTGGTGTGTACTGCCAACCTACTTTAATTCACATCAATTAACATGTTTCTATGTAGGGTTTAGTACAATATTATGCTACAGTAGGTTCTAAACAGCTCCTAATAGCACTTTAATTAACATACCCTATCTAATAATTTTTCCTAACATTCTAATATAACTAGTCTTAAGACAGAGCCTAATAAATTAATTGTCTTTTCAGCTGTTGAATCTTACACTTTTTCTGGTCCATCTGTAAAAGTGAAACTGCATGAACTTTCTATTAAAGCTGGAAAAACTAAAAACTTCCATAAATTGCATGCATTTCTAAGTGGCAGAAGTGGTCTGGTTGCAGCAAAGCAACTCTTTCATTAGAAAGACTGTGGATAAGGGCTTTATTCTGATGTGATACATAAACTTCATATTGTGTTAGCATAACTACAGTGTTAAAAACTATAGTCACAAACCAACAGATGAACAAAGTACAACAATCCTTGGTTCACAAAAAAACACATTGCGCAGCTCTGAAAAGATTAACACAGGTTTCTTCACACGATTTCTGCTGCTGCTGTGCACAATCTCAAGCATTCATGCACTAAGATTAATGTATTGGAAGGAATTTTGGATCATCTGCAGCTGATGTGGATGTATTCATAGCTGCTAGTAGGTTCTACCTTGACACTGGTTGATGTTATGATCCCTGAAACTTGTGACAGCAGCCTCCAAATTTATATCTCTGATAATATGAACTGTAAGATCTTACCAAATATATGCAATTCAAAAAGTAGTAAAACAACTGAAAACAAATGCTATGGTTCTTTCCTTAAAGCCAGGATAGTTCATCTTTAGTTAAGTGTATATTGGCTTTAGGGAGTTCAGAGACTCAGAACTTTCTCTCAGAGTGTTTGCTTATTCCTAATTCTGAAGAAGCCTAAAGTACTTATCCCCAAACTCTTGCACCAATGTACTCAGGGGCATATTGTTGTATTTCTGAATTGGGACAGCATTTGTTAAAAAGGTAGATTCCCTGTCCAAGTGGAATTCCAGTTTTCCAGATTTTAAAAGGTGAGACGTACGAGGGTCTATAGACTAAATTATCTTTCTTTGGATTGAATATGATGTAGATTCTGCTTACATTTTAGGGTTTCTTAGAAAAAAGGAAACACTTATTCTTCATGGATGACGCAGAGGAAGAAAAATATTAAAGTTGCCACAAAGATGATCAAATATGCTAACACGGTTAAAAGCCTATGAGTCTAACCCACAAAAAAAATTAAAAGGATGAAAGTTGTTGAAAACAAATGAAAAAGCACTGTATAGAGAAAAGTGCTTTCTTTGTGGCTTGTTGCAATGTTTTCCAGATTTGTAAACATAAGACATTTTTGTTAACAACCTGACTTTCATTCTGTTGACCAGCAGGTTAAGCTTCCTCTGGCTACTAAAATTATTATGTTAACCCCATCCCTCGTCTTACCACAAATGGATGATTACTTTTGTTTTTAAAAATGGAGGTTCCTAACAGACATTTGGGGTTCATTGGGCTGGTACTGTACAGAAAATGATTACACACTGCCTCTATCCAGTAAGTTTCCATTTCCATACATCTAGATGGACATGTCAAGCCAAAGGATGGAAATCAAGTTAACAGAAATCACATGTCTGATGAAACTCATTCATGGCCAACAGCCATGGTAGTCACATCCAGTTAATATCTTAGCTAATGACAAAGAACATCATGTTTTTAATTGGCATCTTTATGCAGACACTAGTGACATTTCTGAGCTAGTACCAGCTTTGCAATTTCTATCAGAATTTATCATTTATCACACAAAGTTTTGCAATGTCCTCTAGAAGCCAAACACTCTGTGACAAGATCAGTATATATATGCTAGTAATATAATGTACTGGAATTTATTACATTCAGTTTATCAAAGCTATCTCTATGGGGCAAGAATCCATCTGGGGGAAAAAAAAAAAAAAGGCTTCTAAGCAAACTTTAGCAGTAATTTTTGGTGCCACTATTCACATTTTTCATTTGTTCCTGCACTAGAAGAGGAGCTGCTCCCCAGCTCACAGAATGTTTGATGTTGGAAGTGACCACTAAAGGTCATCTTGTCCAACTGCCCTGCTTAGGAAGGACTATGTTCAGATGGCTTTTGGATATGTACAGGGAGGGAGACTGTAAGCTTTCTGGGCAACCTGTGCCAGTGGGGTGACATTCTGAGGACAGATTAAACTTTATTTTCTCCTCAAATGTTCTTTGTACATATTCTTTAATTTGAAGAAATAGTTCAGAAAGATCAATCAATAATTTTTACTTTATAAACAAATTTTGACAAAAAAAAAAAAATCTTTTATGGATGAAGAATTACATTAATATGGATCTCCATTAAAATATTGTAGTCCTACCCATATTAACTGACTGTTATACTGATTATAAATCTTCACTTTGGGGGAATTTTTTTCTAATATGGCAAACAAATTAATTGTCAAAGTACTTCTTCCTCTTATTTTAATTATCTGTATCCTTTTGATCCTTTCCTGTACCACTTGTGATTAGAGATTAAAAGGTACAAACAATTTGCAGAGTACCTATGCAGCATGAGTTCAGGAAGGACTGAACTGAGAGCTGCTACTGATTTATGGTGTAAACTGAATTTGCAGTTTGAGCAGAAAACACAATGGTACAAGTTGAAATGAGAGTGTCTCCACATATTGCAATTTTTTAAATTCAGAAATGCATAATAAGGAAGAGCTCTAAAACCATTCAGAAAGTTATTAATAGGTTGCCCAAGGCCTACAGAAGCAGGATCCTGTCTGTGTGTATTCTACCCCACTGTCTCATATCTACTCAGAGAAAACCATTAACTACTAACTAAATGAAGAGAGCACAGATTTATATAGGCATCAGATTTTTAGTACAAGGTGCAGCATATAATGTGAATATATACCATATAAGGTTTAACTGTTTTAAAATGCCTTTTGTTAATTCTTGGTGAAAATTTCAGTTTAAAGAAAAGTACTATAAAATTATGGTACAGTCTCCAGAGAAAGAAGATGCATAAAGAGATAAAACACTTGAGTTTTATACATTTGGATGATTACAGTGAAGCCATGGTATGACTTGGACCTTTTCTTCAAAACTGAGTTTTGCACTGATGTTATAGTTCTATGGAAATGTGTTATTGTTTATGAACCACTAAGTAAAGGCTTGGCGAAAACTGTGTGTAGAAACTCAAGTTCTGAGAATAATGATTAACAGAAAGCAAGGAAAAAGCTTTTGATTGTCCTCCTTGGAGATACACATAACATTAAGTGACAGCACAGCTCTCTCTGTTTTCTCAGAGTATGAATACAAGAACCTCTTCATAGACTCATTTAGAACAGCTAATCTGTTAGATTTAATGGGGGTCATCCATCATGTTACTTTATGTATTTCCCACCTTTCCACTTGGACTTTTAACCCCTAATTAGCCTTTTCCCTGCCTGTACAATGTAGGGATATGTTCACAATCTAATAAGCTTTCACTTTGTCTTATCATTCTTGTACATCTTAACTGATGCTTTTCCCTTACTCCTAGGGCCTTCAAAAGTAAATTGATCTAAAATCTCAACCCTACTCAGATATAGATTTTTAAGTAGCTATTACTGGTTTTGACATGAGCTCATGTTTAAATATGAATGGTGACAGGAAGTACTTAAAATAGTAAAAAATAGTAAACAGAATTATCTTTTTTTCCTGAGAAACTTGAGCTGCATTTTGTCCAGCTAAGTCTTTTCCCTGTCATTGTCACTTCTATTACAAAAATAGCATTAGAAGTAGGGATTTTATTGATCTGGAATTCTGCTTCAGGTGAGAAAAAATAGAAATCCAGGCAACTTAAACTGTTAATTATGATTTCATTATGAGCCACATATCTACAGAGCAACTGTGTCAGCAACTCTATAAAATTAACAGTTATCATGCTGTCACAGAATGGCTGAGACTTGACACATCTCAAGATCATCTCTTCCAACCCTCCCTGGATAGGACAAAACTACCCAGAGGACATTGCCCAGGACAGTGTTCAATCAGATTTTTGAATATTTCCAGGGATGGAGACTCCACAACCTCTCTCAGCAAACTGTGACAGTGTTTGATCACCCAGTAAAAAATTTCCTCCATTTCAGCTTCTCTCCATTGCCTCTTGTCCTGTCCCTGGCCAGCACTGAGAAGAGTCTCACTCCATCTTCTTTACTTCCCCCACCAGGTATTTATACACATGGATAAAATTCCTCTGAGCCTTCTCTTCTGCAGGCTGAACAATCCCAGCTCTCTCAGCTTCTCCTCATTTGTCTGTATGTTCCCTGACCTTTAAATATTCTTCCACCAAGCTCTTCCTTGCTTCATATTCCCCCTCTAGTCTTAGGGCACTGGGACAGTTAAAAGCCAGTCTGGATGGATAAGGCTGGATAAGGCCAGCC
Source organism: Otus sunia (assembly GCA_010365825.1). NCBI lineage: Eukaryota > Metazoa > Chordata > Aves > Strigiformes > Strigidae > Otus > Otus sunia. Next base: position 85,272 of record ML997797.1, read on the forward strand.
TTATCCACGAAGACTGAGGCAAAGAAAACGTTAAATTTATTCTGCTCCAGAAATTCATGTTTTGAAGTAAAGCTGTGTTTCCTTTGGTGGAGAAATTTGTTTTCGATATGCTACTTTCTCTCTTCTTCCCCATCTATTGATTATTCATATTCTAGGAATAATTTACAAGATTGCAAAATTAAAGAAATTGTGCATTTAACTAGTTAATATTAAAGGGAATGGTATATTTTTGTCAGTTCAGTGTTCATTGTAGGTAGCAAAGATAAAAAAGGAACAGATATATAAAATCAAGGAGGCTTCTTACTGCTTAAATTAGATAACTTCGATTTATAAAGAGATTTTTTTTTTTACTGTGAAAATTATATTTCTTGAACTGCAGAAAATGGTAATTGAACATTCAGATCAAACCTATGATTTGAGAATGATCATGATCAGGCTGTCCATGAAATTCATGTTTACATGGGTGCTGGTAAATGCATTGTTCTCCATTTGTACTGATTTGTTTGGCTGTCCATATGTGTAGGTTTATATGTGTAGATCTGCCTATTAGGAACTGGCGTCATTACTGCCTCACTGGGGACAGGACACTTCAGCAGCCCCATATATATCAGCCCAGAACAACAGGAATCTACCTGGATCCTGAAGTCCAACATGAATGGGTTATTTATTTTCACTATTCAAATGAAACTTTAATGATTTCAACAGCCTTTAGGATTCACACTGAAGACAAAAGTAACCCTGGTGATTTTAATGTTTGTTTGTTTTAAACCAGAGCATGTTGGAAGCAACGAGGAATATGCCTGCTCTGCCTTCAGCATCCCTACATGGTGAAACTGAAGATGAGACTGAGGATGTTAGTTTTGCTGTGAAAAGTTTGTTTCTCAGTTTACTGAGACTCCTATTTCCTTCCCATTCAAATTACCTACAGATCTGACACCTAGGATATATTTGTTTTTTTCAACCAGAATGCACAGGATCTGTGTGCACCATATCCCACAAAATACTACAGGTGTGTAGCTCAGGCTGTAGTTCTCTCTCTGAGCCTGGCTGGATGCCCCATCCTCCCCAGTGCACTGTCTCAGGCCCTATGCATGCTGTGATCTCATCTGTAACTCTTTCCCCATCAGATCCCATGATCTCTGGAACATTTTCTCCCATCTAGTATTCATGGCTTCCCCAGGGCAGGAGCAATCTTTCTGCCACTTTGAGGAGATACATGTGACATAGTCCTCTCAAAACACTTTACCAACCATAAAGAGACCATACTGGAGGCCTTGCTAAAGTCAAGGTGTATGATATCCACTGTTCCCACTATATCCATACAGTCAGTCCTCTCATCACAAGGAACAATCAGGTTGGTCAGGCAAGATTCACCCCTCATGAGGCCAGGCTGGCTGTTCTTAGTTTTCTTCATATAGTTGGAAATGGCTTTCCATTCCCTCCCTGGGTGCTGAGGAGAGGCTGACACACTTGTAGTTATCAGGATTCTCCTTTTTGCCCTTCTTGAGGATGAGTGCAATGGTTGTCTTTTTCCAGTGAGCAGGAAACTTCCACAATTTTCACTACATTTCAAAGGCACTCCCACAGTGACAACAGACAACTCACCCAGAACAGGTGAGTTCTGGAGGAACATCTGGATAGGAGCATCCTGTGTGGTCTCATGGACTTGTGTGTGTCCTAGTGAGTGAAGTGCTGTCTACTTCAATCCTCCTTTCCTGTGGGTACTGTCTCACTCCCACAGACTCTGCTAGGAGGCTCAGAGAGCTGGGTGGCCTCACGGCAGCTCTTTGTCAGTGAAAAAGGCACTGAGTACCTCAGTCTCCTCCAAGTCCCTTGTCAGTAGGGCCTCTGTCTCAGTGAGCATTTTCCTCAGCCTTATCTTTGCTACTTACAGAAACCAGTCTTGTTGACCTCTCTTGCTAGTTTCAGCTCCAGCTGAGCTTTGGATTTTTGTCACTGGGATATGCACAAGACATTGCTTTCTTAGGCCACTCAAAGGAATATAGAGACAATTCCTATCTTCACTTCCACCTCTGTACTTATTTTATTGTCTGAGTTCATGTCATTCTTGCACTTTTTACTGCATTTTCTGCCCACTGGAATGGATTGTCTTTATGATATGATGATTGACCTCCTCTTCCTGGCACAGCAGTTTCTGTGGGAAACAGGAAGTCAAACAGATTCCCAAATGAGATGAAGCCTTCTGTCCTTTGCCACATACCTCTCCTCCTACTCCAAACTTCTTGCTGTTTGGTGCAATTCCTACTGCAGAGGTAAGGGATTTCAGGGCTGTTAGTAGAAGAAATCTGCAAGGTGAATTAATAATAACACCATCATATTTTTACTTTAAAATATAATCCTTCAAAACTCTAAATCCATGTGTATTTTTGCTTCTAACTTCAGACTCACGTACTTGCAGAAAATTTAACCAGATAAGAAAACCTGTGGTTAGTGAAAATTACTCCTGATTCAGCTGACAAAAGTGAGAGCTTATTGCTGGAAATAACATTACACTATTTTCTAAAAATGTAAATTATGTGGATGTTTCACTTCAGATTTTAGAAATAACAAAAGATATCATAGGAACGATTTTCAAACATTAGTTGTTCAAAAGGGCAGTTCCAACTCCAAGGCCAATCTCATTAGTTACAAACCAAATGAACAATAAGATGAAGGTTCATCCCTGCAATTTTAATAAGAGGTCAATGGAGGGCCAACTTAATTTCCTACAGCCTCTGCTCAATGTCATTAGTTAGTGAAATCAGCCCTCATTTAAGCTTGAATTCAGTTATTTCAAACAGTAATGTTTTTCTGTCATCAATGTGCAAATCCATCAAAGACATTCTAATTTCACTAAGATAATTTTATAACTCAGATATCTACCAAATTTCCAAGTTACATGGCTCCAAATTCACAGTATCTGAATTGATACTGAAATATTAGCTTTCCTGTTTTCAATCTTGAGCAGTGTAAAAGAATAAAATTTTCTGACGATTTTTATGGTTCTCTGTACATGACAAATAATATGGACAGGTCCTTAAAAAGTTTTAAGTGACCAACAGTGAAATGTAGCTCTGGGAATTAAGATATAACAATCCCAGTCATTTAATCTGTATTTCTAGACTGAGTCCAAACCAAATGATCTGTTTCATTACATTGTTAACAACATGGCATTTATTCCATTAATGTTCCTCAAGCCAGATAATTAATATCTGTGTCCCCTGAGAGTCAGTTTCCATAGATACTACTTTGCCTGAAGAAGTCAAAACTGGCAATGAACTTCCACCTTCACTTTTTAGACAATGGCCTTCTAACTTGCCTAATCAAAGGTGTCAAGACACCAGAAACAAAGTGCTGAAGAGACTCTCAGCTTACTGCCTGTCTACTAACACATGGCCTTTAACTGTTAATCTTTCTCAGGAGAAGGAGTGGGTTTTGAGCTGCCCCGCACCATAGATTTGAGGAGGCCAAAACTGCATTTTGGTCCCTGATCTGCAGTCTACAAAGCATTAACAATTCTATTTGTAAATGATTTTATACTGCATTCCCATATGTCCTGGTTTAGCCAGGATAGGGTTAAGTTTCCCCAGCAGTGGGGGGAGCTCCAGCCGGGTTATTCAGATCCCAGGGGACGTCACATCCTGCCGCTGAGGCGACCGGTGGGTTAGCAC
>ML997797.1:90283-221816 GCA_010365825.1 Otus sunia
TCCCTTCCTTCCCTTCCTTCCCTTCCTTCCCTTCCTTCCCTTCCTTCCCTTCCTTCCCTTCCTTTTCTTCCTTCCTTTTCTTCTTTCCTTTATTTCTTTCCTTTCTTCCCTTTATCCTTTTTTACCCTTTGGTGCTTCCTTTTCTGAATCTAAGGTTTCTGTGGCTTTATCACCCAAGCAGAGGCCTCAACTGTGTAACTGGACAAATAATAAAAATGATATGGGGCCATTTCCCTTGCTATCTGAAAATAAATGGTGGCAGATGCATCTGCCTGCCTTAAAGTGTTCCTTCTCTGAGCTGCAAGGGTCAAAGCTTTATCAGCTTGGGGTCATCAGCCCATTATAACTGATTAATGGAGCACTCACCAGAACAAGGACATTGTGAATGCTGTGTTATACAGTAGTGATATTAACTTTCTGAAAGCCATCCAAGCTGTGCATTAAAAGTTGAATAATAAACAAGAAATTACAAACTTACAGAAAAAACACCTTTTCCCCATTAGGCAAAAATGAAGAGCTATCTAAAAGAAAGAAGAAAGAAAAAATACAGTACCTTATTGTACCTTTTAGAACATACCAATTTCACAGTGCCTGAGCCTGCAAACAGCTGAGATAGATGGTCAAAATCATAAGGGGAAGCAAGAGAGAAGGTACTTGCAATGCCTTTCCTTAATCTACTTCTTTCAATCAAGGCCCAAGGAGAATTTAAAGGAAACTGAGGAAAAGATGGAACAGGAGGAAGAACAACATGTTGAGAGATATAATCCTCTTCTGCTATCCATACTTGCCATCATCCCAATTCACACAGACAGCAAAGAGAAGTAGCTGGGGTTTGTTGCCTCTGGGGTATACTATCATTTTAGTCTCGGCTCTGAAGAGAAAGCAAAACAAGGGTGTGCACTCCAAGAGAAACTGTAAGCAAGGCCACAGGAGTATGTGTTTTTCTAGTGGTAGCCGTGCTCAGTTAGGAGACTACTGTCCTTTGACCACATCATCCCATCACTGCTTTGTCAACACAACTACCATAATCCTTTTCACTCTCTTACTTTTGCAAGACTGATTGGGGCTGCCTGAATTTGGGAAGAGCTGCACGTGTGGCTGCACCAGCAGGTCTGGGAAGGCAGAAACTTGTCACCTGTGTTAAACTCTTTCCCAACTCAGGACCACTGGTCTGGCTGTCGGGTGCAAGTTCCTGAATCACAGTCAGAAAGACAAATACAATAAAATGTTGAAAGCCACAAAGAAGAGCACTCTCCTAATATGCTCAGTTAAATTAAGCAGCAAGCAGGGAGATGATTATCACAGAATCATTCAGATTGGAAAAGACCCTTGGGATCATCAAGTCCAACCATCAGCCCTACTCTACAAAGTTCTCCCCTACACCATATCCCCCAACTTGATGAGACAAAGCTTCTCTCCCTGCATTACTTTGTGCAAAGCTTAAAGGCTGAGAATAAATTTGCTCTAGATTTAACCTCTAAGTATCCGAAATGTCAAAGTAGAAGGCATATTGTTTTGTTTAAAAATTCACAGGCAGACATAATATATAAGTAATAATGGATTCCTAGCGCTGAAGTTGATATCACTTGATATTTATTTCACCTGCACTTTCCTTCAGGAAATTCCTTTGGTGCTGTTCTCTGAAAAACAGAAGAGGGTATGTTTTTCATGTCTGTAATCTGTCATAGTACAGACTGATCTTTATACCCTGTTCCTACTTTTACCAACATGTAAGATGAAGTTTCATAATGCCTGTTTTAGAACCTCTTAGCATTTTGCATCCAGTAGAACTCATTAGAACAAATAAAGTAATAAATTAAATAATTAAAAAAAAAAAAAAAGAGAGGTCCCTGGTACTTTCAGTTACTGCCTTTGACAATGTTCACTGATAGTTCATGTCAACAGTCTGGGATCTGGGTCTGTGAAATCAGTTCAAAACCCGCAGCAAACTACATATGAGCATTAACTTCCAGATATCCCAAAGCAGATCAAGATCCCAAGCACTGACCTTGCCTGCACCTTTGTAGCTTTACAGTGATAGGTGAGAAATTGGTGATGCACAGTTCTTCAGAGCTGTGCAAAATAAGGAGCTGCTATTAAGTGCATGCAATAACAAACTGGGAAGAACATTGTCGGAGCTTGACAATTCCAACCTGAGCTTATCTTGATTAAATGTCTAAATGGATGGTACGTGAGCAGAATCAAGATTTTCCTGTTATCATCCTTCCTTGTTTATTTTAAGGATGACAGTGTCATCTTCCCTACTTTGAAAAACATTTGTAGGTCTGTGTAGTGGATTTTAATAGAACTGAAAAAAATATCCTGCAGCCACACATACGTCAGAGCACTAAGGAAATTCAGAGAGGTTATTCTATCTTTTGTCACATGCATGTGATTTTTTATCTCTTTTAGAATTCATTAAATATCAAATACTGTCTTTTTCAATTTGCTTCTCACTAATGACAGAGGACTATGTAGCTCTGGGTTTTTATACTATGCAATTTTTTCCTTGTGCATTTTATTTTACAAGCATCTATGATTTTCAGGAAGTTGTTAAAAAAAAAAAAAAAAAAAAAGAAAATAATGTCAATGCCATATTTTACTTGTTTTGTTCTCTTTTGTCCTGATCCAGATATAGATGAGAAAAAAGTTGATTTACCAGTCAACTGATTTGATGTCATCTTTAATTACATAAACTATAATGGTCATTCATTGCACAGTAGTAATTTCTGTGGCAGATATATATTGTATTTTCCCTTAAGGTCATCCCATCACAAACAGAGTTTAACTTCTTTTTCAAAAGAATACAAAATGGACTAGTCATATTTGTTCTTCTCCTTACAATACACACTGATTATCTCTCTGGAGGTCACTCCAAGATGTCTTACAACTTGCCTGTCATAGACTGCCTGAAACACCCTTACAATTGCAGAACAACAAGGAGCATTGCTAATAAAACCCATGAGCTCTTAATTCCAGCAAAAATCTACTGGTGCTCAGATAAGATATGAGAGATGCACAAACCCATCAAATTTTTAGAAAGAACAGAGACTGGTATGATAAAAGGACAATCTTTTAGGTGGTAATGAATAGATCTTTCATTTTATTCATATGTTTTGACCATCTGTATCTCATAGTAGATTCCTACTTCCATTAAAATCCCTCAAAAACTCAAAAGGTTTGCTTACCATAGGATGTAAGCAGAAGGAAATTTGATACAAATATTATTCTTGTCTCCTAATAAAAAGAGGAAATACTAGGAAAAAGTTATAGAAAGAGAGAATAGCTCTATAGGAGATTTAATTCCTTAGAAATCCTTAGCTACTTCTTAGGATATGCTGTCTGTGGGGATGGAAATTTATCAATGGATAATAACATCCAGCTGTTCCTTTAAAAATGTTAAATGTCTTAACATTTAAAAACTTTCTGTATCAACATGCTAAAGAGAACTTGTGGAACAAGTTCTGTTGCAATTTCTCTCTAAAATTAGTTCATTTTTATCACTTTCCTCAGAAAAAAATTGAGTCTATCTGTTGAGATTTACTCTAAGAATATGTAGTCCTTGCTCCTTGTTTATCCGAATGCCCTATGCCATCTCAACTATAATACAATGTGAAAGATATTAGTCAGCAATGAGCAGAGCTAGATGATTAAAACCAACCTTTAAAGAACTGGTCAGGCAAAAAGAGAGAGTGGAGAAATCCTGTTAGCATCTTGGTAAACAAACAAGGATTGTATTACTATGTGAAAAAATACCTTGTGGAACTCATTGCTCTAGGATATTATGAATATCAAAATAAAAAGTTTTCTGTAGTCAGTGCAACACTACACCAACTACTGCTTGGATGAAAGTATCTTATAGCAGTATGAACTGGTTTTGATGGCTGAGGGGTAAGTAGGAACTCTGATTTTTGACATCATAAATTTTATTTCAGGAGGCTTTCTTTTCTATTAAGAAAATATCTTCTTCATTCCATGAAACAGAAGGTAAAAAATTGCTTACAGAATTAATTACTGAAGTCCTGATTTATCAATATATTCCAGATAAAGTAATGTTTTCCATCTTATCACAGCATGAGCAGTCACCCATGTTCTTCTAGGATTTCTGTTCTGGTCCTTTGCACCAGTTTCTTGTTCACTGTTTGTTCTTTGTATTTATCACTATCTTCAAAGTAGGTCGATGGTAACACAATCTTTTCTTACTGTTTACCTGTAATTTCTTCATACTTGAGGCTTCTTTGAACCAATGTGCTAGAACATATTATTTGGTCTTCTGAGAGCCTTTTTTGTTCCGCTTGTATATTTTGAACTTCAGGTGCCATTCAAGATATTAGTTTGTCTTCTCTCCTGTGAATAGTTGAAAGTTGGCCACTCAATGTCCTTGTGTCTTAGCTTCCTGGAATACAATTTAACTTGAAGTTTAAGAACTTTTTGAATACTTGTATAACAAAAATATGTATGTACATATACATTCACATGACATTTCAATAACTGAAATGCTGTCAAATTCTGCTGTCTTGTTTACATGGAAATTCCATATTTTAAAAATGTATAGAATGAGCACTATAGGCTACAACCTAGGTCCTCAGTTTCACACAGCAACCACATGCTCAAAGTAGCTGTAGATATTTTATCTCATGTACATTTTGTGTTACAATGACATTTGCTCACTGTACCATTATCATTTTTGCTGATCTTTGAATAAATAAAGAATAAGTTTTCCAAGTAACACCTAAGTGGTTTAGAACCAGCTAGAGATAAATAACTTGTAATGGGTAATTTATCTTTAGAAATGTCAGTTCTCTTTCCAAAATTTTGCTTTGCATGTCAGCTACGGCTCTCAAATGTTCTTTATGCAAAATTCTTCACTATATCTTTTCTGCTAATGACTGAATCTGCAACTTTTCATAGAAAAATTATTTGAAAGATCTGTAAAATATTGAATGTGTTGCTTAGTTCTGATTGGACAGAGAATATGCAGGATTATATATATTAGTTGAAATGTAGGTAAATTTTAAATATAGAACTTGGCATAGAATTCTATATTTTAAATATAAAAACTCTTATAAATATAAAAAACTCTTATCTGTCAACTCTGCCACTTGCATGAGCTGCCAATAACCCACCTCTTTTCTGGTTTTATTGCTGACTTCTAACTGATATCAAAAGTACTCAGGTGAATTTCTCTCAAACTTTTGCTGTTCAGGCCGATTCAAAAACATGTGAGCTGGGAGGACAGAAAATAACGAGCAAACTCTTATGTGCAGGGGATCCCTGTTATGTGGGAGGGTACTGCTCCTCATGCAGCTGGTGGCCACAGCATTGGTATTTAATTATAGAGGACAGGATCACAGTCCAGAGTACACAGCCTCACAGCCAGCACTCTGCCCCTTTTGACCACCCTTACCATCAGCTGCATTGCCCTTTGCACTCAAGCTCTGTCAACAAGGCAGGGACATCCAGCACCTCGGCAGGGCTATGAGTCACCATACAGTGCAACTGGTGAGCCATGTCCTCTGCAAAAGAAACAGCTGAATTACAGCCTCTGTAGCAGTTTTTCTTTGCACTGCAGAGCTGGACTCCTAGTAAGTCTGCCAAGATAGATACAGTCCAATAAAGAGCGACAGTCTCCCAGGAACAAAGTGGTCTTTGGTTATTCTCCCTGCTAGGGGTCAACCTTTAGTACTGCAAGTTGATAAGACTGGAAGGCTGGCCTGTCCAGGAATGAACATACAAGGAATCATGGGCTCAAGAGAAGATCTGGGATGTAACTCAAACCTCAGCTCACATTTGGATATTTGGACTGCTGTTAGGACAAAATGGGAGCAATGGGTTTGCTAGATTTTGTTTATTACTTAATATATCTTTTTATGGTACCAGGCAAAATGGTCCTTCACTGCAGGACAGACAGACATGTCAGCTTACTGCTAGTTCCATCAGAGTAAGCATCACATACTACTGATCCAGACACTCAGACTTTTCTATTTGAATGAGTTGGAAATAAAATTAAAAAAATTCTTCACCACGGACAACTTTAGTAGACCAATTTTACAAAGTTCTCATGTTAGTAAATCCCTTTTATCGTTCAGAAAGAACACGTAAACCTTAATAAAATCTGAATTACTATTTGCTAAAAGTTGTTTCTCTTAACCTACCTCAAGGTTAGTTTTGTTCCAACAAACAAAAGATTAGGCTTTGTTTTGTTTATACCCAAATTAACAAAGATTCTCAGTTGTACTAATTCTGTGGTATTCAGAGTTGTTCCCTACATACCTATTAACCAAACCAGTCTACCAAACATAGCTTTGAATAAAATCATACCAGCTTTTTACTGCTGGGTCTTTTAGATATTCCTGGACATAACATGGAATCTGTGTTTTTCTACCAACATTGAGAGAAAAATAAGTGCTCAACTTGATCTATGAAACATCTCAGCTTGGATTTACCTCTTAGTTAGAATGTGTCATCTTTGAGCTCATCTGGGAGGCTTTACTGAATTCTTGACTCTGTGGCTACACTTCACATATTGTCCAGCCCAGCTTTTTCCACAATAGTTCAGGGACTCACCCACTTGCTACAGACCTTGTCACTTTAAGCTGGTGAGTTGCACAATTCTCTGCTTAACATGGCACAGAGAATGAATTTTCTTTAGGGTTCCATTTAGTTTAGATGGGGAAAGGTGGTTTGTTTAACCAAGCCTGGGTGAAAACAATTGGCTGTCAATTGCTTCATCTGTAAAAACAATATTGTTCCTGTCATTGCTCCAAAATTGCTTCAATAATAGTAGAGAGGAAGGAATAAATTGCATAGCCGCTAGAAATAAACAAGCAAACAAAAGCTGTAATTCCTTCCATGGAGTCAGGGAGGACATGATGAACTGGATAAGTCTAGTCTCACAATGAATGGAGGGCTGATGTACCAAGAGAGGGCAAAACGCTCAAACTAGAACACATATCAGGGTTCTGGAAATAAGGAGAGCTGTCAAACCAGCTGAGTTTCAGAAGTAAAACTACACCCAGGATACAAGACAAAGAGTGAACACACAAAAAAGAAGCACAATTTGACACAAGCTATTTGCCACAGTCAATAACTATTCAAAGAGCACTTGCAAGTTAAGTTAGAGTTGCTGATGATGATCCCAGTGAACAGTTAGCCTGAGCACTAGCAAATGTGGTTACTGCAGCTCAGAGAAACATTTACAAAAAGTAACCCATAGCAAGATTTAACTGGAGGGCACTTAAGGACAATCCCACAAGTTTTGACTAGTCCAAGATCAAGCCATTTCAGTATAGTGGTATGGGTCTGAGAGAGGCAGAGCTGTTTATTGGACAGGTAGACTCAATTTCGTCACAGATAATTAGGGAAATATCAGGGAAGATGTCAGAAAGAGGCTGAGATAAAATACTAAGCTAAAGTACTGAATGATATTGACTAATACAAATGACATGTTTGTGGTTTTAACTACAAAAGCTTACAAACTGAAATTATTCCAGATAATGATGATTCCCAGCCTGATGAATACTGTCAGTATGATCTTGTTGTTTTACAGAACTGTTTGAACAATAATGTCAATTCTAATAAGTAACTGGGTAGGAAAAAGAATTTAGGAAGTTACAGAATCTCTATTTACAGCATCATTAAGAAAAAGCAACTGTCAAGACAGAAAAGTGGACTAGTCATGACATTGAAATCTTATTTGAAGTCTATGATTCTGTGAAATAGGGAGTGGAGAGGACTCAAAAAATGAAAAACTGTTAAAAAGCTAAAAAAGTTCACTCAAAGGAGCTCAAAATAAATCTAGAATCTGGAAGTTTCCTATTTATTGATCTGTAAGCAAGAAGGAAGACATTCAATAAAAGAAAAAAACAACCCTTGTAATGAGAAGGCAAGAACAATATATCACCTGGCAGTTTAGAGAAGAATAGGAGTGAAATATACAACAACAATGTACACATTAAGGAAAAAAAAAAAGCTGAAGTTCACATTACCATGAGAAAAATGAGACATCTAAATAATTGCAGGGGTTTAGGAGAACAAAAATAAAGGTACGGTAGTCATAAATAGTTCCTGTTAAAAGAAACCACTGTGGGCAAAAACTGTGAAAACTAGGGGGAAAAAAAAGAAAAAGCATACTAAAAAGTAGCAGAAATTATTAAGGTTCTCTCATTCACCATCTCCCAAGTTCAACATTTATTTCAAGGGAAATATATCTAAAAAACCTTTTATATTGTGTGATCAAAACTTAATGACAGTAAAATTTAAGCATATGATTTTAAGATAACTCTTGACGAGTAAATAATGGGACAGAAAATACAGGTAAAAAGATTTGCCACAATACCCTGTTTAGAAGAAGTGTGACAATGTGGGGTTTTTTTCATTTTAGGTAAAAGTAATTGAAGGTCTTAATACATACACATTTTTTACAAAGGACATATCATGAGTTTGGTTTTAGTATACAATTTTTTTCCCCTCTAATTCTTTTCCCATCCCCCAAGGCAGCTCAAATAGTAATTAATCTTTAGCTTTACAAGAAGCAGGAAAGATGGGAAAAAAGGAATAAGACTGCTTACATGTTTTGTAATTTGATGTGTAACTGCCCAGAGGGGCTTTTATTACAATGCATGCAATAGATAAAATTAATCCCTACAAGTACACCATGTTATTTGTTCAAGTTAGGAAAATTGAGCTCAGCCCTCTGGAGGCAAACCAGAATTAGTGTAGTGAAAGCTCATTGTGCAGTGAAGATATCCTGACAATACTCTTCTCCCTTTCTGTTACTTGTGCCTCTGGTTACAGGGCTCTTCATCAGTCTTTGCTGCTTTTTTACAAGTTCTGGTTATAACTGCATTGCGAACTGCTCACGTGCCTCCTCACACTGCTTCTCTCTCTTCACCTTTAGCAAGGCATTTGACACCGTTTCCCACAGCATTCTCCTGGCAAAACTGGCTGCTCATGGCTTGGATGGGCACACTCTTTGCTGGGTAAAAAACTGTCTGGATGGCCGGGCTCAAAGAGTTGTGGTGAATGGAGTTAAATCCGGTTGGCGGCCGGTCACGAGTGGTGTCCCCCAGGGCTCGGTTTTGGGGCCACTCCTGTTTAACATCTTTATTGATGATCTAGACGAGGGGATCGAGTGCACCCTCAGTAAGTTTGCAGATGACACCAAGTTGGGTGGGAGTGTTGATCTGCTCGAGGGTAGGGAGGCTCTGCAGAGAGACCTGGACAGGCTGGAGCGATGGGCTCAGGCCAACTGTAGGAGTTTCAATAAGGCCAAATGCCGGGTGCTGCTCTTGGGCCACAACAACCCCCAGCAGCGCTACAGGCTTGGGGAGGAGTGGCTGGAGAGCTGCCAGTCAGAGAGGGACCTGGGGGTGTTGATTGACAGCCGGCTGAACAGGAGCCAGAAGTGTGCCCAGGTGGCCAAGAAGGCCAATGCCATCCTGGCTTGTGTCAGCAATAGCGTGGCCAACAGGGACAGGGAAGGGATCTTACCCCTGTACTCGGCACTGGTGAGGCCGCACCTCGATGACTGTGTTCAGTTTTGGGCCCCTCACTACAAAAAGGACATTGAATGACTCGAGCGTGTCCAGAGAAGGGCAACGAAGCTGGTGCAGGGTCTGGAGCACAGGTCGTACGAGGAGCGGCTGAGGGAACTGGGGGTGTTTAGTCTGGAGAAGAGGAGGCTGAGAGGAGACCTCATCGTCCTCTACAGCTACCTGACAGGAGGTTGCAGAGAGCTGGGGATGAGTCCCTTTAACCAAGTAACAAGCGACAGGACAAGAGGGAATGGCCTCAAGTTGCACCAGGGAAGGTTTAGACTGGATGTTAGGAAGTATTTCTTTACAGAAGGGGTTATTAGGCATTGGAATAAGCTGCCCAGGGAGGTAGTGGAGTCCCCATCCCTGGAGGTGTTTAAGAGTAGGGTCAACATAGAATTGAGGGATATGGTGTAGTTGGAAACTGCTAATGCTGGGTTAATGGTTGGACTAGTTGATCTTCAAGGTCCTTTCCAACCTAGATGATTCTGTGATTCACCTGGTGGGATGAGAAGACTTCAGTGGTTTGCAAATTGTGCCTGTACACAACTCCCTGTTAATTTTACTCAGTGGTCTTATTACCAGCTCCTTCATAACTGCTTTATACCTTCCTCTTCCACAGCAGCATAGGAGCCCTCTTCTATGGATCTATAAGGGCGGAGACGCCGAGTTGAAGAAAGCAGGGATTCACTGTAATTTACCTCACTCATTCTCTGAAGCTTTTATATCTCAGCACATGAACAGTCCTGACAAAGCCTACATTGCTCACGGTGTGTTTATAGGGATATTTATCCGATATAAGACTGAATAAATGCTGGGTAATACTTTTACACGGTTCTCTGAACTAGGGCCTCACTCTGAAAACATAAACTACTTATGTCAGTATGTATCAGTAAAGATAAAATTTAGTTTCCTTGTATCATTTTACAAGACTGATTTTACTTGTATGTGAAAACTATGTCCGAGCACAGGCTTTCAAAAACTTAAGAAAAATTTGAAACACTTCTCAATGGGTGAAGGAGAGCAACCTAAAAACTAAGAGTTCCTGTCACAGTTTCCATCAAATATACCAGACAGCAGGGTCAAAGCAGGCATCTGGATTTGTACCGCACCTTGAACTGCTAGTGTCAAAAGCACAATATTAATTTCACTACTGCTCTTTTGCAATTAAACTTGGTATATTAGCCATAGAAGTATCGCAATTAACTATTGCCGCCCTCTAATGTCAGATTCAGCTTCTCTTGAGCACCTTGTGCCTTCTTTGAGCTCACATCCAAGCATAAAAATAGATGAGCTTTGTAAATTGTTAATTATTAATGAAACTTTGTGTCATATAAGAACTAATATGACAAGTCTTCAATTTTAATGTGCATCATTTGTGTCAGTCACTGACATTAACTGTTAAGGATCTCATGTTCTCCTCCGTATTCATGGAAGTGTGTGTTTCCCACTCAACATTTCCTGTGCCTTTGAAGGGGGCTCCATGTAATTTGCCAGTAATTGAGCTGGAAGCTATTGACTGTTGGTCTTCCTTCCATACTCCATTCAAGAGAGGTACAACAGCAGCTTCACACAATACCACAATTTTAAATAATATAATGTCAAGAGTTCAATGCAGCCTCAAAATTCAGGACATCCAAATGCTAAGGAAAAAGTGAAAACAGCAATTCCGTTTCATTCCTATGTCACCTTCCCATGTCACCTACCCCCATCTAAGCCCTAAAAGACATTTATACCAATCTGAATAAGTGAAACCTGCCTGCCTCTCTCCTGCAGAAAAAATACTGCTGTAAGGGAGGGTAGGTCCCCAGATTACAGAAAGATAGCCTGGCAATTATACTGAAAGGTGCAGAAATTATTTTGTGTCATTAGCATCCTTTTATAGCATTCCATTAACTCCAAATTGTTTCATTATCTCTGTGTCATTTTTTAAATCTCTGAACATTATGGTATTGTTTAAGTTAGTTTCCTGGCAATCAGATGAAATCTCAAGCTTTTGTTTTCAATATTTATTGGTCTAGGTGTGCTGTGAAGTTCTTCCTTAAATGCTATCTGTCCCTGATATTATGCATTTCAGGACTGCAAATAAAAGACCAGGAGCTCATCAGTCTTCTGTGTATACCCTGAAAGAAATGATTGAATTCATCTTGGAGAGATCTTGCCAAACACATGCTTATCAGTAGCGTGTTATAAGTGCCTAATCTACCTTATTAGAGCAAACAGAAGTCAAGTATTTATCATCATAAATATCAATGCATGATGTGGATTTAATTTTAGAGTAAATCTATCATTTATGAAAATCAATCCTGCATTTCTCTTCCTTATCAGCACCATTGTACAAAAAGAAGTTATAAAACCAGAGGTGAATAAGATCTTTTCATCTTTTAATATATTCATTTGTAAATGAAGGACGACTGAGTTTTTTCAAGTTTTTTAAAAGTGGTACAGTAATTTAGGAGATATGTCCTATTCAGTATCTCATAGAAACATACTATTCAATCATGGAGGTGCATTTGAATATTTCTTATCTTTACCTATCTTTAAAAGCTTATTTTTGTGTAGGTCACAAAACACCAGCACTCCAAGGAGGAACCAAGTATAAATGACACATAAACAATAATCTGTTGTCGTGAATTCCTTCAGCTTAAACACAGAAAAAGCAGCTTCTTTAAAGCTTCCTTTGCTTTTTTTCCATATAGAGATGCATTTATCATAGACCCATTTGACCATCAATAATCTCCATATTGAAATGTGGTTTGCTTTTTAAAACATTTTTGAAAATTCTTATAACAAGGATGTTTCTTTGATCAATGCATTAAATAAATGCATGCAGTAATGAAGCAGCTGTAAAAGTAAAGATGCAGAAGAAACAAATGTTTTCTGGTAATGAACACTGCTTTAAACTCCCTTAAAAGACATTGATAAGAGAAATCTTTATTAGGCTGACCAAATTTGAAAGTACTTCATACGGCTTAGTTATGTGTCTAGTAGATTTAAGTACAGTAATCTTTATGCTTTAAAGTTTATATAACAAAGCAACATTATGTCAGCCCACACGTGCTTCTTGGATAACAAGCTTGGTGCACACTTCAAGTTATCATATATGACTCCAGAATGTCTTAAAAAATATTTAAGCTTACATTTGCAGAAGTTTGAATCAAATATATAGCATTTACTATACTTCACCATTGTACACTACCTGTGATACTTCAGTCACTTGCAATCATGTAAAAATACAAGTGGCTATGGAAATATGATTAGATAGAGACAATATGAGCATTTGAAGAAATGAAAAATAAGGAATGAAACAATTCCCGTTTATAAGTAGAACAGATAACAATGACTCGGTATCCTCTCTAAAATACTGTATGTATAAAAAAATCACCCCAGAAAGACTCTGTTTCCTATTGAGAAATTCTTCATGTCATATGGAATAAAATCCTAATGGAATATACTGGGAAGGGCACAGAAATGACCATTTTCATATTTATGTCACTCTTGCAAGCAGACTTCAATACAGGCTCTTCATTAAGTACCAGATTTTAAATAATGAATAATGCAGCAGCTAGATTATGCCTGATACACACTGACATTTTAGTTGATCTTTCACGGACTACAAAATGACATTCTAAAGAACAACATTCTAAAGAAACCAAAGGCTCACACAAACGATTTAGTTCTCACTTAAACCTTGAAAATTTCCCAGGAGAAAAGCAATATCTAGTGGAAGACTTTACACTTTTTCTTGATATTTGATATCAAATGGTCAACAGTGAAATGAACAGAATGATACAGAGAAGAATTTCATTTGAGAACCATGTTTATATAATTATATATATTTTCCAAGTCTTCAGGAAATTTTGAAACAACATGTTAAAAAAATATAAATCTACTGTGTGTTGTTTCTGAGTGTATTGCTCTTCATATTGCTTTCAGGACTGAAATTTCATAAATTAAAGGTCTGTATTTATTTCATAGCTAAATATTTACAGGCCTAATTTGAACTTCATTATGTTCCTTAAATATAATCAATTTTATGCTTCTGAGCTTTTAGTATGACTGAACATGATGCTCTATCACTGAGCCACAGGTTCCAGAAAACTAGACAAAGCAACTAAGGTAACTGTCATATTGATCAACTAACATCAGTAAAAGAAGTAAAAATTTAAAGTTCCACATTTCATCTTCTGCAGAACCCCAAGATACTTAAAAAAATAAATGAATGAAAAAGAGTGTCCTTATTCTGTTTCCCCAAGACCAACTACCTTTTCTAGGTAAGAAATCAATTGCATTTTCACTTTCAGAATTTGATAAAAAGGCATTTTGGATATGACACCTCAAATACAGATATATTTGCATTATCACTGATGAAATTAACACTTCCTAGCATTCATTCTAAGAGGAAAGCTACAACTGTGGTTAAGTATTTACAGGGTTTAGGCAAATTTTTTTTGTACACCACAAAAAGATATACATTTCCAAGTGCTAATTGCCCCTGTTATAAAGACAGCTTTAAACATGCATAAACACAGTAAAATACACTATTAAATGCCTTTATAGAAACTATTTTTCTGAAGACTGTTGCTGCTTTCAGATATAAAATATATTTTGACCACCCCCAAGTTTCTAATATCAGTTTGTTTCTAACAGTTCATGGAATACAGTTTACTTCTGCAATAATTTCTTTGGGTTATGTTGGAAGGAACAAGGACACTGTAACTTTGTTTCTAAGTTAGTTTTCCATATATCACAATGAGCTATAAATGACAGACATCATTTGTGAAAGAAATGAAAGTTTTCTGTTTGTGGACTTGATATTAATTCTTATAAATAACAGGTCTGTCATCTCCAGTTGTCAGCAGTGGATTAACTGTGCTGTAAATGCACGTTTAGCACAGGTTCAGCTAGATTTATTAGCAGAAATGCACCTGAACTACCTCAGGGTCATTGTATGCCAGCTGTTTCTGTGTAGTATGGTGCTTGAGGGAATTATGAGCTTGATACCTGTGGAGACGCAGCTTCCAGTGGGTGTGTGACGTCCCCTCCATGGGCTGACTGTTTCTGGGAGTCAGCTCCAGTTTGACATGGCCACAGTTAGATGTGGGACAGGAAAACCTGTTTCACCTGACCTGTCTTATGCAGATTTCTTGGGGTGTGTTGGCACTGTGCTCACCCAAGTTCTGGGTTCAGTCACAGCCACAAACCAAAACTGACTCCTGGTACATACAGTCAAGAAAGCGAATGAGCTCTCCTAGGAGGAGAATACTGCTTTACTATTCCCATCTGCCTTCTTACAGATATACTGAGATTATTGTACTCCAGTTTTTAGCACCCACAGTGGCTGGAATACTTTTGCATCCCAAAGTATTTTAAATAAAAGAAAGGAAAAAGTAGTATCAATTTTATTTAAAGGATTCTTGTTTATACCCTACATTATATTCTCTTATATTTTAGATACATTTAAAATATGAATTTTATACACACACACATATCTCTCTCTATATATATGTATAAATTGACCAGATTTTTGAAATTTCATTTGACATAACTTGTTGGGACTTCATAAGGAAACAGCTGATGGATTTCAAAATGACTAAAAACACTGGAGGAAAAAAAAGGAAGAAAATGAGAGTAACATATAGCAAAACTGAATGCAGCTAGAGGCATGCTGGTTTACTACAAATGGCATGTTTCAGATATAATGAGAAAACACTTTTTTAAACTGTACTGCTCCATGCTTCCCTGGAGAATATTAATGATGTCAATCTAAGGACATCTTTCTGATTATGGAGGTTAAAGATAAAATATGATCACAGTTGACATTGCATGTACTTCAATGGGTCTCAGTTTGGCCTCTTTGAGGGTAACTGTAGGTTGGTTTTGATCACATTACAAAAGTGACTGAGACCGATATCTGAACAGGAAATAGGAAGAGTCAGCAAAAGATGAACAGAGGGAAGAAATCCATCTAGTATGGGCAAGAAAGGGCTATATTCTTATTATAAAGTGTTAGAAATGAAATATAATCTTGTTGCCTTAACACTCTTCAAATTATTTTGTCAGTAAATCTATTATTAAACTTTTTTTCAGTAGAAAATAGTCTGTTTCTTAGCTTGATTAAGGAAAAACAAAATGCATCTTAGAATTAATTGTATTAAATTTTAATTCCCTTCTGACAAAAAAGTACAACCTTTATATTAAGAAAATATATCCTTTTTCCACACAGCTATACAAAGACTTGTGTCTTCCTCCTACTTCAGCTTCATATCCTCCACTTGCAGGGGAAGAATAGAACAAAGGCTTCCCATTTTCTGCTTTTAACTTTTAAATACAGTTAATAATTTCTGGTACAGATTTTTTTTTGCTCCTTTGCTTGATTGCTTCCTAAATTACAGCACGACAACACAAATCTTCAGACTTACAATAAAACAAACTACAAAGCCGACAACTTTATCATGTCCAAGCACATTTAGAAATAATAATACAGTAACAGCAGTGCAGGCTCTACTTCCAATGACAGGTTACTAGTAGAGTTCTGGAGCGAGGTGTTCCCCTATAGTGGATTTGCTGTATTTTAAATAATTTTATGTCACTGTGGAAATCTTTTTGTATGCGTTTTCTTCATAGCAGTACTAGTTTACGGAGGCAACCCTCTCCCTGATAGTCTGGATGGCCCATTCCATAGTTGTGTGTGAATCAGATGAGGGACTGAGTCTGAGTTTTAACAAACAAGGACAATAACAGAATCACAACACCTTCTAGGTTTTTGCAGGGTCTCCCCAGACCCAAGTGCTGTTTCAGAATGCAGGGATTCACTTTGTTTCTCCTACAGGGTCTAAAAACTTTCTTTCTCCCTTCATGGCAGAGGTTTCTGCATGATTTTCCAGTTTCAGGAAATATTTTCATAAGTCACACCACACCTAGACTGAGCTAGTTTGTGGCAAGACTATATATATCACATGAAGGTTATACAAATGTGCCAGAGATGTTCTTGTAGTTATTGTGGTATCTGCTGAGGAGGTTTTGTGCTGCTTCTTTCAGTGCCTCCTCTGACAGACATCCATCCCTTCTTGGACATGAAGCAGAAGACAGTATGACAGCATTTGTATTAAGCAGCATTCCTTATACTGAACCTGTGTTTTCATCCACAGTCAGTCTGAGTCAGCCACATCCATACCTATCCTCTCATTACAACTTCTTTGTGAAAACCTGTTCTTGTCAACCCTATTCATCATGATCGCTTCTTACTCATATGGAAATGAATCATGAAAAAAGAATCACTGATTGGCATAGCATGCTGACAGTATATTCCTATTTCTTTTTAGTTTTAGATGACGCTTAGGAAATATTGCCATTAGTTCACTATCCTCAAAAGACTGGAGTGAAGAATAGAAACCACTCAGAAGTACCTTGATGCATGCCAGTGAGTGACAATGAATGCAGTGCAATAAATTTAAATGGTGTATCTTTCTAAACCTTAGGCCAGAGTTGGTGACAATTTGTCCTTTTAAGGTTGAACAAGGATAGAATTCAGATTTGATAGGCTAAGTACTCAAATCTAGTTTGTATAATAAAATCTTTGTTCATCAACATCCTTCTGAAAACGGTTGTTCTAAGATTCAGCTACAATTGAAATGGTGGCCTTCCGGTTTATACACAGACATATACTTGTCTATGTGGATTCTGGAGCAGCAGTGGAAGTGAAGCATACCTATCTCAATCTGTATCTTTGCCCTTTTTAAAGTCCATTTTAAAATAAACATTCCATCTCATCCCTACACAAATAAAACAAAAAACCCACATGCATTGTTCTTTAAAAACCATTCTCAAAAGGTCAGTGTTCTGTCAAATCTTGTTTAGCTCTTGTTGAGATGATATTTTTTTTGCTTTTCTTCATTTGATCACAGAATGATATGCAGAGTTTGCTATAAAAGTTCAGTCAAGAAAACTATTACTGTCATTTTCTCTGATCCAATATATTAACTATAAGATTCAGAAAATCTGTTGCAATTGAATTGTCATAACATTATTATTTTTAGTTTCTACTGCCAGCTGCCCTTCTGATACAAGTACAGTCATCACAAGAAATTGTTTACTAGAATAAATGTTTCATGTGAATTGGTTTGACCCAAAGCACATCTTACTAACATAGAAACACATATCCCCTGAGCTTTGCAGACTGTGTTCTGACAACAGGAAAGAAACAATAAAATGTGTTAGCTTTTCTCACAGACAAAATAGATTCTATAAATACTGTTCCCTTTTAAAAAATCTTTTCAGATTTCATTTCATAATCTGTTTTGGAAAATTAAAGAGGTAGTCTAACTCAGCTTTGGTGTTTTGTTTTGTTTTGTTTGTTTTTTTTTTTTCCTGCATACTGTATGAACTGGCAAGTTTTTCACTAAGATTGTCCCAAAAGTGGAAATTTGCTAGACAAATATACATAAATGTTGCTTCAAATTTTTATTCAGCTTATTAAATTACATTCTTTATTTGGAGGAAGTTTTTCTAATACAAAATATTCTCTTTATCTGTTTGGTTTTTCTGTACTTTTATCCCTGTTTAGATTATTATTTGGAAACAATAATACTGTATAGTGTTATCTGCCTCCAAGAATACCCTGAAAACAACTATACTAACAGTCTTATATTTCCCAAAATCACCTTTAGAGCAATATTTTAAAAGTTTTCATCTAATTGAATGGGATACCAGAGCAAATTTAATAGAGCTGTTCTTGTAAATGTTTCAGTGGTGTCCCAATCCAATGTCAGGGAAGGTTTTGATATGATCCCAAGAGCGAGATTAAGACACAAAGGAGGTCAAATGCCACACACTCAAAACAGTTTTTATTATTAAAAGTGAAGATGGGTAGTGATAGGAGAGAATGGAAGGAAAAGACAGAAATCAAGCAAGGATCCAGGATAGAGTCACAAGAATTGTCACCACCATGGATCCAGCAGCGTTCCATTGGTCCTCAGTCTTCACCTCTTTGATGGTGGATGCACCACAACAAAGTTTTCTGTCACCTTTTAAGTTCATCTTATCAACTGATTAGCATACCTTTCCACCTTTAGTTTTTCTAATGTTCCTATTGAATTTTGCTGACTTCATGCTTCTTGAACAATCATCTGCCTGTCAGAAGCTCTCGCCTCTTATCAGTTCAATGGTGAAGGTGTGAAATCATTAACAATGCATGCATGGTGTCTGTCGTACACAATAGACTCAGAAAGTATTTGGCTTACACGATTGAGCCAGTAATAAAGATTTGGTTCCACTCAGTCCATGTGTCCCCCTTTGAGGCTTATCTAAGGAGTCTGACAACACAAATGCAGGGGAATGGAGGATGCATCCTTCAATACACTCCTGCTTCCTTGGTTGACATTCCTTAGACTAATCCAAAGGCCGCAGCTTTTCCTTGGGGTTTGCACATACACAAGCAAGCTTTGAGACAGTCATATGACATTTCAGTCTTTCACAAGTGGGTACATGGGAAACAAACAAGGCATCCAGGAATGCTACTGGAAAAGTTCTCCAGACTAGGAAGTTTTCTGCAAGATGTTTTTGATTGCCAAGGAGCACATCCATAATCATTTAGTGGATGGCTCTAGAAAGAACAAATCCATTGACCAGTAGGAACCAGGGATGGCAAAAAGATATAACAAAGTGATTTTTTTCTAACTTGATATATCTCCCAATCCTGCCTCCCACTTCCCTTGGTGCATTAAATTTGGGTAATCTTTCATTAACCTTAAATCTGTACTCCGCTGTTTATATGAGATCTTCCAAGAACTTACCACAAGGGAATCTCTTTTCAGCACTTTCCTTGCCACAGTTCTCATGTATATTTTATGCTCATCATCTCCTGTTTCTCCCTTAACCTTGTCTTTGTTATCTTCAGGAATGACATAAATAGAGGCTGGAACACCAGTAATCAGTGAAATAAACCAGTTCACTATGCACACTGTTTTCATGTTTTCATCTTGCTTTAGGCACTCACATGGCCCACTGAGTACTTCTAGACTATATTTTGTTATGTGCAAGAATACTTTGGTTTAGAATGCACCATTTCTAGCATAATTTTGGGTACACCTATACTGCAGTGCCTGCAGTCTGTGCAAACAATACAAGCCAGTTACTTCTTGCCTCAGGATACTGGTAGCATAGCAGCAAGGTGATCCACACAGATAACACCCACATTCAGATTTTGTAGTACATTCTGAGCCCTGTATTATCACAGCTATAGTACTATCCTATAAGCCTGCTTCTTCAAAGATAATTTCATCATGTCTTGACAAGAAATAGTCAATGGCTGCAATGTAAGCTTCACCATCAATAATGAAGACACCACAACTAGGGATTTGTGTTGAGGTGCATAGAGATTTAGGCATATCAGAGAGAATAACTGATATCAGAGAGAACAGCTGCTCCTACAGGCCAAGAGAAGTGAGGAGTGGAATTTTAAAAAATGCTTCTATGAAATAAATATTGGAAAAATAATAATAAAAATATATTCTTTCATTCCTTTGACACCAGGGTCATGTTCCTGGAGTCTGAAGGTCCTTAACAGGCAAATGACTAACTAGAAGAGTATTTAAGTACAGAAGATGACACTTTATATATTTATCTTCTTTTAGGAGTTGGTGCTGTACTCTTTTCAGTTCAACTCCAGCTCTGAGCATTTTAGGACTTTCAAGAGAAAGAAGTAGTTGAAAGAAGAGAGCAGAGAGTGGCTTTATGGTCTCTTAAAGTATATTTTCTCATTACAATGTCTAGGGAAAGGGAAAAAAAGAGAGGAGGAGGAGGACCTCAACTCTGATGAAAATGTGAGCATTAATACAGTATTATCTATCTTGGAATATACACTTCTGACTCCTCTACCCTTATTTTAGCCCTATAGGTAGGTTAATATCCTGGAAATTTAATGAAATTTCACATAAAATCATGTAAGTTATTCCTCAAGTAGAAATTTAATGTGAGAAAAAACAATTTAAGCTCAAGACTTTGCATGCTGGAGTGTAGCAATCAAAGTATTTATTAGATCACACAGATACAAACTATCCTCACCTATCATTTGCTGCACTAGCTGTTCTTTTATTGGTATTGCATTAATCTTTAGATGCTTATTAAAGGTTTAAGATATTAGCTACAAAATACTTAGCTGTTCCAAATCTCATTCTCCCAGACACTTGTAAAATTCAGTTGTCAAAAACATAGTAAATCCTGAAAATTTGGGGCAATCCCCAATCTTTGTTCCTGAGCAGTTTGCAGAAATCAAAGGGGATTTTTTTGTTTGTTTGTTTTCTTTCTCTTTTCATGGACTTATCTGTCTCAATAGCATAATAGATGTTCTCTGAAAAAAAAAAAAAAACCAAAACCAAAAAAAAAAAAACCCAAACAAACAAAAAAACCCCCAACCAAACAAATGAGCTTTTGATGAAACACTCAGAGCAATTGTAACACTGTATTAGAAGTGCCAAGGATTTGTGTTATTCCTGTGCCTTTAATTTCTGAGTCTTCTAGAGTTTTATTTTGTCTCCTTCCCAAATTCTCACAAATTTGAATATGTCTGGAATTATTTCTTTACCCTTGTGAGATGGGCTTAACATGATGATGAGACCACATTGCTTGTGAGAGCTTGTACTCAGTAAATCTTTTACTAAATTATTCTTATTTCAATAACAGACACGCAGAAAATCAGTTTATAGATATACCATCAGATTAGAAAAGAGCTGAGAGACAGCATCTCTCTCAAATGTTTTAAAAAATTAAGCTCATTCTTGATGGCTTTGAAAACAAACACTTCAGTGACTAAACACAAAGTATTACTTTATTCCCCTTCTTTTCACTCCTCAAGAAAAGCTCTGTTTTTCTTGATGATTAGAGGTCCCAGCTCATCACAAAACCAATATGATTCCTCCATCCTTGGATACCTGATTTCTGAAATTCAGTGTAATCATTTTACATTGAATCAAAATAAGAAGTGAGGAAAAAATATCTGGAGAGGTGGGATAACACCCCTTCTCCTGCAGGAAGCAGACAGGGCTCCACAACAGTCATGTAGGACATGGCCTCCATCAGCAGAACTACAAGTCCAGAACACTGCCTGGGAGAGAGAAAGGCATTAGCAAATGTTTCTGGACATGAAGTTGCAGCACAGTGTCTATGAGGACCTCATTACCTCCCCATCTGTGTGGTTTACAAATTTTAATGGATTTATCTATGGTATGGACTAACTGTTCTTTGTCTTTTATAAATAAGAAACATAAAGGCTAAAGGATTAGCTACATTATTTGATAGCAAGGCACAACATCATCAAGCCTGTGCAGGAAATAAGATGATGGTGATGAACTGCTGTCTACTTCGTATGAGTTTGGAGTGATGTGATTCATTTCAAATTTATCTCAGGGGCTGAATATCCCAATATTGGCTCGTGCACAGCATGTACTTCTACCATGAGTTTTAGTTTTATCAGGAGTAAATCCTGTTTGTGTGTTCCACATCACTCTCTTACAGAAATCATATCTCACTGAATTGGGAAGATCAGAATGTTTACTTCCAAGCTGTCCTCCTCATCCAAACTTAAAAGCTATTGTAGCCACTTCTCTTTACCCAGGACAGTCCATTAAGGTCCCTTTCAGCATCATATCTCTCATTCCACTATGTAGGGAGAACAGTTAAACTCGTTTAAATAGAATATAACCATATTGAATTAAACCTGAATTTTCAAAACTCTGTAATATTCAGATGCTTATCTTAGAAAAGCCTATTGAAAAACCTCAGGAATGTTTCTAGAGAGATCTTCAGCTCCATCTTAAGAATTGCAGTCAGTAGAAAAACTCCGTCAGTTTAAAAAAAGTTGAAGTATAATAAGATGTGCTTCTTGTTAAAAAAACTAGTTGAACTTCAGCCATTTTTCTTATACAAAACCAAAGAGCAACTTTTCCAAGTTAACACATTACTGCTAAAATTACATTACATTATAATTATAGATCTCTGGATTTAAATGCAAAAGAAAGCACTAAGTGGAACTTTTAAATCTAACTTTAATCAGTGTAAATTATTTTAAGCACACCCTCAGCAAAATTATGTATTCTTTATAATTCCACTTAGGATAACATCAAATCAAATTGCATTGTAAATAGATTTAAGTTCTGCAGCAAATGATGATGGCAACATTGCAATTATGTGGTGAAATTGTATTCTTTGGAACCTGGTGTTACCTACAGTGCACACAGGACTTTCAGTCTTGGTGCAGATTTCTTTTTAATCCTACACAAAAGAAGTTTTACCACCAACAGAGACTTTATTTTCTGCACAGATTGCGGTAGACCTACTAGCAAACTTTTTAACTTTGACCTTGGGGCTGTTATAGAGGCTAACGAGAGATGAAATATTTTCCAATACCTAAGAAAATGCACTATTCTTCATACAAAGTAAGAAGAATGAAGGAATACTGCACATCTTCACTGTAACTCTGAAGAAAATGTTACTCAGAAAGAGGGTTCAATATGTATCCAGTACTAAGACCTTTTTCTTTGTCTCTTACGGTGAGTTGGGGAAAAGATCAGGGCTAAGAAGAAACCCAGCAGATTGAATTCCTCATTATTTCTTTTTTCCCTTAGTCAAGATGAATACCATATGCTTCCTCTGGGGCAGTACACAGGATGAATGAGACAGGCATCCTTTGCCATCATTCATGAATCTGATGACGGTCAACAGCCTATTCTGCAGGAAGGCAGATGCTATTTACTTAAAGGAGGAAACTTCTGAATTACAGAATCAATGCTGGTAATGAGGCTACTGTATTCAGGACAAATAACTGAAGAACAGATACACGGGCATATCCATACTGAGATCTGGAATCCAGTTTTAATGGATTGAACTACCTTTCAGGCATCTCCACTGGATTAAGTTTAATAAAACACAGCAACACAAGAATCAAATTCACAAATGACATAGTCAATTTAAGGCCCATGGTAATCAAAGGAAATGCATCTGTTTTGGCAAACAGTGAGCAAGTACAGAAAATTCTGTATGGTAACCTATTGAGCAAGGCAAAGCTCAAAAGCCATTTTGAAATCTAACTCCTACCTACAGTAGAAAGGAGGGTTACTGGGCGAATGTTAAGGATTACAGTTAAAAGTTCTGATACTCTGCTGTGTGCAGACTTAGGCCTACTAGTTCCATTGTAACACAGCCACAAGAAGATTGTCTGTTAGGTAGAGTGAATTATTGACATGTGGTCCTGAGAAATAAATTTACATATAAGAAGAAAAAGTGGACTTATATAAAATATGTGGGATGATTGATGAGAATTTTCCCTTAAATTTTGAGTTAAAAACTAAATAATATATGTCCTCCTATGTAAGTTTATGTTAGTCCAAAGTATTTCAAACACCACCAACATAGATGTTTTTAGGGTGGGTGGAAGGTGTAGTTTGATTTGGGTTTATTTTACATGGTGCAACAGGTTCTGATCCACTGACTGTGATCTTCAATAACTTTTTGATCAGGTAGAGAATTCATGTCCACTGTACAGAAAGTAAGCTGCACATTATAAAGCAAACAGTTACTATAGTAGAAACAGTAGCATACATAACTTATAACTAATCAATACCAAAGAAAGCTTCTGCAACATGCCTGGAAGCTGACAATGATGTGAAAAAAACTGCGAATAATCTGAATTTCTTTCTCAGTGTTCTGTAGATCCTGAGTTATCTCTCCCCAGTTAGTGACTTCCCTCATTTAGAAGGAGAGCCAAAGTGGCATGCCTAGAAGTTGCAGTCTCCATCTATTCCCACTTTAGAGCATCACTAAATCCACTTTCAACTTTTGAGATTTGGAGTAATAAACTGCCCTAAGTTTACCTTAAGAGTTAATGCTGACCACCCAGCAATCATGACAGAAGCAAATTCTTGTTACAGTTACTAAATTCTGAGTATCAAGAGTGAAAGGTTCCAATTATTATCCTCCATCTTCTAAAGCAACCAGTTCATTACCAACTTATTTACAACTCCAGCACTTGCTTTGAGTATTACTTTCACTCTGTATACAAATTCAGTCTGTTTTTTCACATAGGAGCTTTAGCAAAAGTATTTCTTGACACAGTTTTCTTATAAGATCTGACTTGCTGCAACCAGCTGTACCACTTCCAACCCTTCTTTGCTACTGTGTGGATCCATGAGAGCTCAAGATCACAAACCAATGGAAAAGACTCCATGACTGTGATGTTTTCATTAATTCTTGATTTTCTAATAAACAAACTTATACAGAGGTAAAGTTTATCTAGCTTTTGGGTAAAGGAATTTATAGCACTATGTGAAAAGAATAAGATATATTTGCAGTAAGCAAACACAGACCCTGTCCAATGCTGCCTGGAACATGGTCAACATTCATCTGCTTCTTTGTTAACTGCTGAGACAAGGTAACAGGATATGGCCAGACAAGAGCAAGAAATGTGTGAAACATTTCTTTTTCCATTTACACTAGATATACCTGCTAATTCAAATCGGGAATTACTTGAGAAATTTGATGAAAACCAGGAGAAATAAGATTTCTGGGAAACAAAGCCTGAAGGAAGGATTATGCAAGATAAAGTCAGGAGAGAGTTTGTGTCCCAGAGCAAAAGATGTTAAAGCAAGTAAGTCAAGGTTTTTTTGTCTGAAGGAAGAAAAACTTTCAGGAAGGAAAAAAATAAAAAACAAAAACCACAAACCTGTAAGAGAAAAATTGTAGTACTATTCTTATGAACAAAAATGGTAACAAAGTTTAAGAGAAAACTGCTTCTCACAAGTCAACAAAAGAAATGATGAGTGAACATTGGAAATTTCAAGAAAGGTAATAAAATATAGGGAACGAGGAAAACCAGTTATTAAAGAGTGATAACTGATGGCTCAGAGCTGAAAGGTAATATCTGACAGTGTTAATCAGTGCTGTTTCAAATAAAAGATAGGAGAAAAAGAAGCTTAAGATTCAGACGTATCCAGAAACACAAAAAATAAAAAGGTGGGTGGCCATAGTGATCAAGAAGGGGTAGGTAGCAGCAAATGAAATAAGAATAGAGTCCAAACATATTCATATAAAATATTTAAAAAACTATAAAAGAAATAACTGGGAAAAGCAAATGAAAAATATAATGTTACAAACAAACCGAAGGCTCACTGAAAGATAAAAGACAGCTTGACCTAAATTAAAGGGAGAAGGAGAAAGAAGTCTTATGGTAAATCAGGACACAGTAGAATGGAGAAAAATGGAAAAATAAGGGGCTGAAATATAAGATGTTAAAACTATGGACTCGAAAAAGCTGCTTCTGCGAAAAATCAGCTCTTCATCTTCTATACAAGGTTCTTGACACTCCCAGCAATCCATGCATCAAGAGGTGTTGAGGACACTGGAAGTCATGGTGGAGTATAGTTAGTGTGGTCTGGATATTATTTCATCCTGACTCCAAATTCTGGCTGAATGTCTCAGTATTATTTTGAGGTACATACATCGGAGCTACCTTCTCTGAAGTTTTGAGAAACAGAATTTACTGTCCAATCTGAGAAAAAATGCACCTCCTGCATCTGTGCTATTATTTACCTGTACTATGCTTTGCTATTACTATCAGCAACCATACCAACAATATTTAAGTTGACAGTGCAGTGAAGTAATACATATAAACCAGCAAATTCTCTGTTTTTCCTGTCTTTTTCTAAGTTTTAAGTTATTCTTTTTGAGTTTTCCCTCTCTTAAATTACATTACATTTCCATCTCATACAAGCAGTTTCACAAGTCATGACAACACTTTCATTCTTCTGTTCTTAAACAGGAAGGCACAGGAGTCCTCACCACTTTCAGTGGAATAGAGGTATAATGGGCAGTTAAATATAGAACCAGTGGAAAACCTTGTAAAGGTTCTTTTTAAAACAAAACAAAACAAACCAAACCAAAACAAAACAAACCAAACCAAAACAAACCAAACCAAACCAAACCAAAACAAAACAAAACAAAAAAAACCCCAAACAACCGCCAACTGTAGATTTTGATAAGACAGTATGGAACCATTTCATTTTGGATAAACATTTAGTATTTTATATTTTATATAATTTTAAAGTATAATCTTTATTATTTTAACAACATGCTTTGTTAAAAATGCCAGAACAGAAAAAAAAAAGTAATTATAAAATGTATTTTTAGTTTATGCTCTGAACTTTGTATTTTCAATGCAATTAACATGTTTTCAAATTTTAGTGTTTTTGCCAAATGGAAAAGCCACTTTTGTATTCATACAGAGTTGAGAACCTTTCTACTAGGTAAACACTTTTTAGCAGATGTATATTAGATAGGAAATTGAGCATTATGTCTGTTGCTGCTTCTTGCTAGTTCTGCAGAAAATCTGCCTTACTCTCTGAATCATACAGCAACTGATGTTTTGCATCTTTCATCTTACTGAAAAAGATTAAGAACTTGTAAACTTGCTTGAGTATGAAGTTGTCCAGAACACACAAGATTAGTATTTGTTTTGTAAACCAAAACTTAAAGCAAACAACTCAGGTAATTCTGCAAACCTGTACTACCAAGTTTCAAGTACATTTTTTGTTCCTATGCATTAAGGGGGCAGACTACAACCAACTGCAGACTCCACATCGTTCAGAGTTGTTTTGCTTGTTCATGTCTACTTCACAAGTGGATCCTTCAGGATAGAAATTTCACAGGTTTATTTTTTATTATTTTGTGGGGAATTTTTTTACCCCAGGGAGTAAGAAACATCTGCATGATATTTTAATTGTCAAGAAATAATAAAAAATAAATGAACCTCTAAAGGTTCTAAACCAAAACCTCTAAACTGAAATGTAGCTCCAACTGAAAAATACAGCTAAAGAAATTAATATTTTCCTAGGAATATGCAGTCTTCTATGTTCCCTAGAGAACTAATGAGTTGGAAAGTGTTTGTTAATAACATTTTTACCACTGAGGTCCAAACATAAACATTTCCCAAAACTTCCCCATATGGAAAAATTGAAGTGTGAACAGTCATCCTTGTAGGGGAGTATATAGTTAAGTCACTACTGATAGCAATATTCAGACAAGAAAACTAAAGGAGGTTTAATACTTCATTTCTCTATTTGTGGTTTTGAAGTAAGTGTGTAAGTCACTTGCTTTTGTAAGAACAGAGTGAAGTAAAGGGCTCCTGTCATGAGCTGAACGGTCTAACTGGTCCCTGTCTAATTTTCTTCTCCTGCCCTCATTTATTGCTAGCCTGCTCTATTCTGTACTCAGTCCCAGTGGGCCCACAGGTCACTGGTGGTGCATAAAGAATGGTTTGGTTACAAATTATATAAGCAAGTGGTCTGCACACAGTTGTTTTATCTCTAACAGAGGGACAGCATGCAGTTGCAGAGGACTTTCAACATTCTGCTGGAAGGCAAGGAATGGCATCAAAACCAAGAGCTGACTTTTGACTTTCCCTTTCCTATCTACCAACGCTATCTTCCACAGACACCAGCCCATCATACACAAACATTCTTCTACCAAAAAGTCACTTATCGTACACCTTAGCATTTCTGCGGCACTCAGGCAAATAGTACTATTCAGGGAATGATTCCATATCTAAGTATCGTGTGCACTTCTCACACAGCTGAATTTCATTAAGACAAAGATGACTTTTATAAAACACAAAAGTTTGCATAGGCCAGCAAAGGACTTTTACAGCATCCTAACTTCATGTGTTGCATTAAGTTATTGTTCAGTGTGCACTTCCATTCTCTTCTGCTGCATTGGCTTCATATGTTTCAACCATTATGAAGAGAATACTGAGGACATGATTATTATAATTCACCAGTACACTGTGATGTATCTGCAGTCACTTTTAAACTGTAGCTCTGGAAGGTATAAACTGTCCTATCCATATCAGTAGCTACAACTGTATTTAGAATATGACTATTTTAATTACAGTATTGTTAACTGTTCCACTGCTGACTACTACAAATCCTTTGTCCAGTCTCTTCCCCAGGTGAAAAGAATGTAGCTGCCTTTATCAAGCTGCCAAATCCTTTGAGCTGTATTAATACAAAGGCAGGTGTGTGTTCAAAATATACTTTTTGCAAATGCTTACTGGAAAGAGGTTATCCTTTCAAAAAGAAGAGAAACTATACAAATAAACTCTAGATCAGAATAATTCAGTTGGATAATTCAAGATGACACTGACCTACTTTCAGACTTCCAATGAAGTCTGAAGAAGGGAAAATTTAGTTTAGTATAATAATTTGTATTATCTTTTCTGTCACCAAGGAGCCTAAACAGTATTGGAATCTAGTTTTGCTACTTGTCCACACATACAAATGCTAAAGCAACAAACCCCGGCAGGGACTAAACTACCACACCTCCAAAGAGCTTTGCTCTACTAGAAACATGAATAGCACAAGTGGCATTTTCTATTCTATCAGGATCTGGTGTTCAAAATGGAAACTAGGTTATTGCTAAATATGATTTTTGTGAGCGGAAGATAAAAGGGGTAGGAGAGAATGAAATGCCTTTTGCTGCTGTGGCATAAAACACATTTGATTGGTTTGTTTTTGCTGTGTTAACAAGACGTACAGTATCTGAGGCTCTTTATGAAGCAGTGATAAATGTTCCTAGAAGAGTTAACGCACCCTGCATGGAAAAAAAAAAAAAAAATTCTGTCTCTTCCACTTCAGCACTATTGCTCCTTTGTGTTGCAGCACACAAAGTAGCTAGTGATTACTGAAGGTCCCAAATGAGATACATTTTAGTAACTATTCAGTGTAACAAGTAGCTTTAACTACAGATACGGGTTTTGTTTTCCTTTTTCTTTCTTTCAAAAGTATTATCAGTCTATTTCATATGACTTTCTTTTATTGCCCCAAAACGAAAAGTGAATCATATATTTACCTAACAATATATTTTTCATAGCCAGTCAAATAATTTTCACAGGTTTTCAAAAAATTGAACATGTATGTAAATATAAATACAGAAGTAATTTAAGGAAAAATACAAAAAAAAAAAAAATAAATCTACAAGCCAATGTTATTTGCTAAGTATTGCTGAGTTTCAAAATTATGTACTTATGTCCGCATATATTTATGTTTACTTACTGAAGTATTAAGTTAGAAGTACCTACACTGAAGGATTTTCTTACCTGGTCCACTTTTTCTAGAGGCTGAAGGAACTGTTTCTATATTCTCATTTTCTTTCTTTCTCAATGACATTTATGCCTGCTCTTTTTCTTTTTTGCATGCTCAATTCCTGTCCTCACAGTCCTTTCTGTAAAAAGCATGCAAGACTCAAGAATCAATTTTGACTAAATTTCACTGCCAGAATAATCACAATATTGCAATATTCAAGCTGGTCATGGTAATTAAATTACATTGCTTTACGCCATTCCCTTTTCCTGTTCATTCCCTGTTACTGGCTTCACTCCTTCTTCATTATTCAGTCTTATCACTCTTTTAAGTTTGCTTTTTTTCTTGTCCTTTCTTCCCTTCTTCAGTTGTTAACTATGAATCTATTTATTAAAATCTGTCATCCATGTCTCAGTTTTATTTTTGCTTTCCTCTTCCAACTTGTCATGTTTTTTTAATCTTTTACACCAATAAAAAGTCATTAAAGTGTTTGAGATATGAGTCAAGTATGAAGTGACTCCCAAGGTCTTAACTACTCTCAGTCAGATGCAAGAGACATACACTAGATCAGAGAAAATAACAGTTTGAACATCACCCCATAGTTGCACCATGTTGTTGGATCCATTTTTGCAGATACTCTTCTTGTCTACAATAGTTTCTTTGCCATCATGATGATATTCGGTCTCTTATTTAATGTTTACAGGCTTAGTGGTACAATGACCATTTTAAGAGAGAAAGTATTTAACATTTGCACTTCATAAGATAAAACACACAGTTCTTATAATCTACCTTGTCTTTGCTCAGGAAATACAAATGAAAAGTTCCTAAAAACTATTTGTTTATCATGACTTGACAGATATATACATCATACAGATTGTCATTTCGTCTGATTCCTCTGCCCCTGTCTACAAAGGCAAAAACCTTTCATAGATTCAACCAACTTCTCAGACTACTCTCCCATGAACATAGGAGTCTTCTCATTGCTCCTAGACTTCAAACTTGAATTTCATTATTAAGTCTGTGTATTGTTGTTTCACTCTTTTTCACTTTATTAAGCCCCTTTTCAATTTATACTTCCCTTCATGGTCTCGAAGGACAATTTTTGCTTTTATGTAGCCCATATTTATAATGACATAGTGTAAGTTACTTTAAACTGGCTTTCTTCAGATTTGCACCTAAATACAGAAATAAACTGCAAACTGATATCCATTTCTTTTTTTACAGACAAAGTACCAATTTTTTTGTAACCCTAGTTAGACCATATTGACCTTCTGTCTTGTTACATGCTGTATAGTGCCCAGAAGCTTTCAGAGAGGGGACTGTTTTTTGAAGTTATTAAGCACCAGATATGTCTCTTCCTGGACATTATCTGAAGTTATAAAAAGTTAAAAAACCCACATGGTCAAATTCCTGGTACATCTGTCTGAAGGAATGCAAGTTTATGGTGATTCCTTCTTTTGGCACATATATTTTGCATGCAACTTTCTATCAGTTTAGTGGCACAATTTTTCTATCTAAATAAAAAGCTGTTGTCAGTGTAGTACCTGAGATTTGCCTATACATTTCACTGGTTTGTAGCAACATTAGACATCTGTAAAGTTTTCTCTGAAAACAAGAAAACTGCTGTAAGAGACATATATATGTATGTTGCAACTCATTAGAGAAACAAGATTGCATACATGGAGATGTCAACTAAATGCAAAATGAGCCATATTATTAAGAAGAACAAGGGAGAAAGAAGGAATTGCCTCTACTCATTTGAATTTCTAGTGTAAATGTCTGAAGCGCTACTTTTACAGCCTTCCGCTAGTGCTTACAGAAGTATGTATAGAAAACAATTAATTAGATGACTGCACTTAAGCAGGTTTGAGGGTGGGACTGTTAAAGAGATACAATGTAAGGTATTAGAAACTGGACATCTAACTCTCAGTTAAAATTAGTATTAGATTCCCTTAGGCATTTTTGAAAGCCACATCTTAATTTACAACTGTGCATCAATTACTTCATTTGCTCTGTTCGGTTTCTCATCTAAAGGATTTTTATCCTTTGTCTTGCTTCTTAGCTCTTTTCTATAACATTTTCATCAGCAGTTATTATCACTCCCTGTAATTCACATGGTATTATTTCCATCCTCTAACAGGATAAATGATGCCATGCAGGGAAGGAAAATGGTGTGATGAAGCCCTGTGCAAGTGGGGATAGTTGTATGAAGTGTACATTGCCCACTCCACAGATACTGATCCTTCTTGACAAAAATCTAAAAAAAAACCAAGCCAAACCAAACCAAAACAAACAACAAAAACCCCACATGTAAAAATTCCAGACAAAACTGCTATAGTAACCATTATCATTAAAATGCTGCAGCCCACCATCGCCATTTAAATACATTTCTTTAATCTTCCAAGATACCTGTACATGGTGCATAATATTTCCCATGTCATGATAAATAACACAGAAAAAAGTAAAGATTTCCTTTAGCTCATAAAAGGAATCAATTAAACTCTAAAATCTATAATTCCAATTCCCTCAATGACACTATGAACAGATATTTATAATACAAATTTAGTAAAGCTGTAGGAAGTATATATTGACTTGGCATTAAAGACTTTTTCTTAATATCCAATCTAAACCTCTCCTGGGACAACTTGAGGTCATTTACTCTCCTCCTATTGCTTGTTACCTGGGAAAAGAGACTAACACCAACCTGGTACAACCTCCTTTCAGGTAGTTGTAGAGGGCGATGAGGTCTCCCCTCAGCCTCCTCTTCTCCAGACTAAACCCCCCCAGTTCCCTCAGCCGCTCCTCGTACGACCTGTGCTCCAGACCCTGCACCAGCTTCGTTGCCCTTCTCTGGACACGCTCGAGTCATTCAATGTCCTTTTTGTAGTGAGGGGCCCAAAACTGAACACAGTCATCGAGGTGCGGCCTCACCAGTGCCGAGTACAGGGGTAAAATCCCTTCCTTGTCCCTGCTGGCCACACTATTTCTGATACAACCCAGGATGCTCTTGGCCTTCTTGGCCACCTGTGCACACTGCTGTCTCATATTCAGCCAGCTGTTGACCAACACTTCCATGTCCTTTTCTGTCAGGTAGCTTTCCAGCCACTCCTTGCATGGGGTTGTTGTGACCCAAGTTCAAGACCCAGCACTTAGCCTTGTTGAACCTCATGCAATTGGCCTCAACCCCTCAATCCAGCCTCTCCATATCCCTCTGTGGAGCCTTTCTACCCTCAAACAGATCAACACTCCCACCCATGATAAAGTACAGAACTGAAGAATGCAAGAAGTGATGTGTAAATGAAGCAAGGACTTAACTTAGGTCTGCTACACAGAAGTGAGATTTTTCAGGTATAAAGAATTGAGAAAAAAGAAAAAACAACAAAAATTGTAGTCCCTGGAAGAATTAGTGGTGTCTTTGCACCACCATTTACTTACTTGATTTTCTGCTTTGTGTTTTCCAATGTTACCTCAGTCATAATCCACAAAGCAAATGATGTCTCCTCTTTACAGTATTTTCTGTCTTTTCTTCCTCCTTGGGAATACTGACATTGCAACACCTTCATAAAATGAGGACATATTAAACTTTGTGTTCTCTCTCTGTAATTCCAATGACCTTCTATTCCTTTTAAGTAATTTCCTGAATTATAATTTCAATAAAACTTCTCACACACATGCATTTACACATTAAAGTTGCCCAAATAGAGTTTGATTTCTTTTCAGAAGATAGTAACACATTACAAAGCAATCTGTCACGCAAATTGTTAAATCTGCCTGATAACACTAGGGCTACTGCAGAAGGAATTTCAGAATCATCTTGCCAGTAACACTTTTGTGTAAATATGTCTTGTATTTCTGGTCATTCCATGATTCAAGATAACCATTCTGGCTCTCAATGGATTGATGAGCTTTCTAGGATATGAGTGTGTTAATTTGTATTGATTTAATGACTTCACAGTAAAATCCTTTGGTGTTACGAAACTGTTTCAGGTAGTTTGGGAAGATCATAGATGAATTCAGGCCATTTAATAATTGACTTAGTCACCACATTTGTCATGGATTTCTGTGTTCAGGTGATTCACTTCCATTAAAATGATGGTCTAATAAAGTTATGATCACAGTAATCTCTGTGGTTTTACATCTGAATACACATGAGCTATTGGAAACTGAACTCAGGATCATGGTGAAAAAATCAACTCCTTATTGCAATGACCATGAGGACAACAACCTTAATATTTAGCTTGTTAAGATAGAAACAATTTCACAATCTGCTAAAAAAAAAAAAAAAAAANAAAAAAAAAAAAAAAAAAAAAGAGAAAAATAGATATTATTTTATTCATCTATAATCCTATTAAATTCTGTAAGAGTATTACAAAAAGTGAAAGTGTAGGTCAAAAGGCACAAAGAAATGGGGTCACCACTATAAAAGGCAAATGTTTTTTGGAAATAACTTAGAGGAAGAACCGAGGAGCTTGTTTCAAGCCTGGCTAAGTTATTTCTCAATAATAGCATGATCTTCTATATGTAATATAGGTCAAAGGTCCTTACTTCTGTCCCAGATGAAACTATAATATCCATAGGACATAAAATGTGTAGCCAACATTCACTACCAAACAGCAGAGCCCAGAGAGCCACAGAGACTTTTAAGTACATTAGTAAACACTTGACCAACAGTAAATTCATATCTGCTCATTTTTTGAAACATGGTTTTGGTCTAAAACCAAAATGAAATTCCAGTAGGAATAATTTAATCACTGTGCACATTATTTCTTTTTGTGTTATTCACCCAGAGCTAATAAAGGTATGACATGAACCCTTCATTTTGCAAAAGCAGATGTGCAGGATGATTTCTATGACTTCTATTTCTAAGAGTCAACAGAAACCCACCTGCAACTATCTTATATCTGAGAAGATACAAGGAGTGTAGAATGAAGAATAACAGTGAGGAATTACTGTAACAGAAGTTTCCCCACATGCTGAAGTAGGTGAATTTTCATTAGAAACAGAAAGGTTCAATATGAGAAAATCAAAACGAGCTCATTCTTTTTCTGTTAGCATGATCATCATACTGATTATTTTATTTATTAGCATAATTGTATTTTGTAAAAAAATCTTGGATCCTTGAAACATAGTTTGTAATCAGATTTGAATATACATTGAAATAATTACATGCTTGATATACCATAAATAATTATGAATCCTGACCTTAACAATGCTACAAATTAAGAATTCTGCTTGATGTTGCTACTAGTAACCATTTAAATGATCTGTGCCATAGCAGATTAACATTTGCTACATGCTGGGA
Organism: Otus sunia; assembly: GCA_010365825.1. Taxonomy (NCBI): domain Eukaryota; kingdom Metazoa; phylum Chordata; class Aves; order Strigiformes; family Strigidae; genus Otus; species Otus sunia. The sequence goes on from ML997797.1 coordinate 125,245, forward strand.
CCTTAATTAGATATAGTTTCTCTTAGTCTCTCTTGGTGGAGTTATTCTACCTTGTACAGATAATTAAATCATTCATTAGAGCAAGAACCAAACCTTGGACACCCAGACATAAGGTGATGTTTGTCTGCTAGCCCCCAAGATAGTACCTATTTTTGCTCTTTGATCCAATGAATGATCTTTCTGTTTGAAGCCAGAGAGAGAAATTTACCCCCAAACTGCAGTCTTGTGCTTTGGAGTATTCATTTTCCATGTGAGATATATTGGATGGAGGGACTTCAGTATAGGATTTCCATATCTGAGGTAAGTATTCTGCTGTTAAGAGAGTATGCTCAGAGATATTTCACATTTTCCTATATATTGACCAGAATTCCCTTAAAATACCAGAAATCTTTTGCTGATGAAAGCTATGTCAAAATTGTCAGAACCAGTGAGGTGAACACTGGTCTTGACACATATGAATTTCTCAGGAATTTTTTTTTTCTTTCTGATACTTCATTTACTGTTGAACAACAAAAAAAGTTAAAGATTACAACTGAAAATGTCCAGAAGGACACAAATCTCACAGAAAAAAATGAGAAAAGTATCCTCATTGTAAAAACGTTTTTCTGCATTAGTATCACAAATTGAAATTCAACCAGACTAGATACTCAGTAACGAAAGAGTGAACTGTTCTTGGTAGCTTGCAAAGTGCCTTTTAGATATATTGGAGCATCTACTGCTTATGAAGAATATCAACATGAAAAAAAGTAAAATGTCACCTTAGAAATCTGACCATAATCTGCATACGATCATATTCATGAAAGTCCATGTTTCAGATCACTGCTTTAACCTGGCAGCAGGAGTGAGGGAACGTTACAGGAGTGAATGTTTGCAGACTACATCTCCATAACATCTGCATCACTGCAACCTATTTGGTAACATTCAAAAAACTCCTGGGCCTTACCACAGACCCCAAATTTCTATGAGCTAATGTAGACTCTTCATGCCTCAGATGCTAGAATTATATGCTTTTGAAGAAAAACATATATCCTTCTTAAATCAGTGTGAAATTCCTAATGAAAGAATGTGCATAATATGGCAAATACTGATCATGATTTTCAAAGTTTCTTGGGGAAAAGGGCAATTTGTTGGAGACACTATATATATACTTGTTAAAAGTACACAGAAAGAAACATAACAACTTTTGTGGAAGATAGGATCTCTGACTAAACAAGACCTCAGTTTTGTAACAGATTGTTTTTGTTTATTACTTGATAGATAGTATCTTGAAAGCTTCACAGCTATGTGGTGTATTTTTTATATGACACTCATTTATTCAAAACAATTAGTTTTGTATATTCTAAAATTTAGATACTAAGAGAGCAAGACATCTAATTCATTTTCAAAGACAGAAAAACTGTTTATAATGGACTCAGAAGCTCTAAATTGCATCCTTTATGAATATTAAGTCGCACCATAAAAAAACAAAAGAGAAGGAAACCCTCTCAGTTGAGCACAGCCATTTGCTTCCAGATTTCTACTGAAAATTCCAGTTATTCTTCACTGTAAAATTTCAGAAATGCCTTGACTTCTAAAGGAGATAGGTAAAACAATTTAGGCATCAAAACTCAGTTGTTGCATAGCATTTGAAGATTGAAGGATCAAACTGAAGAAGACCTGCCTAACAACTTCCAGATAGATTCTCCTGAAGATACACACCCTAAAGTAAATGAAAGAGAACATTTAGTACAACCACAGAATAACACAGAATTTAATAAATGACAGAGATTTTGATTAGCTGTCTTCCTTCTACACAGAGTGGGACATATCTAAATAATCTTGATACTAAAGGGATCAATGAAACCAAGATGAAACAGAGAAATTTTTTTTTTCAACTGTTAATGCACGTTAAGAGTGGTCCCTAGTTCAAAAATCAAAACTCAAACCATCTAAAACCATTAGTGAGTTGAGGAAATGCAGATGTGTAGAATACTCAGTGGATAGCCTTAATTTCTGACAGCCTCATTTGGAAAAAAGCCAGCATGGATCTGAGCATATCTGGGTGAAGGCCAATACTCAAGAAGTTAATCAAAAATCTGCTTGGTGTTATTTTCTTGTTTTCCACACATTTTCCTTCTTTATCTTGTATTTAAAGCACAGAAATGCTTAAGGGAGACACTTTTTTTCCTCATCTGTTCTATTTCTTTCAGTAGTTTTAAGAACATCTCAGAACAAAGAGTTCTCTTTCCTGCCTCCTCTTCTTGTTAAATTCTGATTTTTGTTACTGAAGTTCCATCTGTACACAACTGACATCTAAGTATTTGGGGTTTTTTGGTTTTGGGTTTTTTTTTAAGAAATTCACATTAGTATTCTTTATCTCATTGTTTGGAGCCTTCTAAGGACAAACATGCTATAAAATGTTCCCATAAATGAAATTTAAGTGCACTGCAGAGGTAACAGTGATAGCAAAAATGTCATACTTTGGCAGTGGGTTAGTGGAGAATGACACATTTTCATATAAAAGTGATAAAATCTGTATGATAAAACACATAAGAATTGTAACATTTTTACTGCTGAGGAATGAGTGAGATTTAGATCAAACTTGTATCAACAATTCATTCTGAATAACCTGAAAAAGTACTGTATTCCTGAAGAAACAGGTAAAAAGCAAATATTTACTACTTCTCCTTTGGGACATGGATACTAAATTCAAATCAGACTGAAAGAATTCTGATATAATAAAAGTAATAGGACATATACAAAAGAGATTTTTTCTTCTCCTCTTTTTTTTTTTTTTTTTTTTTCCTTGCTCTGTCATGGAAAAGTACACAGAGAAAAAGATTACCATTCAAAGCACGTAGTCTTAAAAGTCTACAGTCTACCAATAATTAGGCTTACCAAAAATAGTCAAATATCAACTCCAGTAGCAGGAATTTCCAGATAATTTATATGTAACAGTTAAAATTTTAAGCCATTATGACACAAGACACTGAAAGTAAAATCACAACTTAAAAAAAATCTCAAATATTAACTTCTTTATAATACACTGTGGTGTTCATCACTCTTCAGTTATCATAGAACCATAGAATCATAGAGTATCAGGTTGAATCCATCCTGTCCACACCTTTTCATATAGCAGGGACAAAAACTGAACACAGTATTCCAGGTGTGGCCTGACAAGTACTCAGGAGACCGGGATAATGACATATTTGCTCTGCTGGTGATGCCCTTGTGATGCAGCCCAGCATCCTGTTGGCTTTCTTTGTTGTCTTCACTGTTCACTCCTCTTGAGTTTCATGTCCACCAGGACCCCCAGGTTCTTTTCCACAGAGCTGCTCTCCAGCCAGGTAGATCCCAGCCTGTGCTCTACTTTTATAGTTACACTTGGCCATGTTGAACTTCATAAGGTTTTTGTTAGCCAACTCTTCCAGCCTGTCCAGGTCTTCCTGCATGGTGGCCCTCCCTTACAAAGCGTCTCCTTCACCACTCAGTTTGGTATCATCAACTTCATTGGGGAGCACACTTCATCGCATCATCCAGATCACTTATAAAGATATTAAACAGATTTAGGCCCAATATCGATCCCTGAGGGACCCCATGTGTGACAGGTTGCCAGTCTGAAAAAGCGCTATTTGCTACCACCCTCCAGGTGCAGCCTGTCAGCCAGTTCCCCACCCATCATACAGACCACTTGTCTAGACCATAATGCATCAGCTTGTCTAGGAGGAAGCTGTGGGGAAACCTATCAAAAGCTTTGGAGAAATCCAGGTAGACAATGTCCACAGCTCGCCCCTCATCAACCAAGCAGGTTACTTTATTGTAGAAGGCCGTCAGGTTTCTCAAGCACGATTTGCCCTTGGTGAATTTGTGCTGGCTTTTCCCAATCACGTGCTTTATTTGACTTATTATAGCCCCAGAAGGATTCATTCCATAACCAGGGATTGAAGTAGGACTGACAGGCCTATAATTTCCTAGATCCTCCTTTAAACACTTCTTGTAAATGGGAGTGACATTAGTCCTCTTTCAGTCTTCTGGCACATACCCCGATCTTCATGGCTTCTCAAAGCTTATGGAAAGCAGCCTCGCAAAGTTGGCCATCTCTCTTAACACCCTGCGTGGATAATGTCAGGGCCCATTGATTTACAGGGGTCAATCTCCTATAATAGCTCACATACCAACTCTTCCTTGAGTCTGTGATTGCAACAACCTGGATTTTTGTTCCCACCTGTATGGATCTTTTGGCTATCAAAATGACAGCAGCCACACTATTGGTGCTATGAGGCTTTGAAAAGTAGCAATACTCTTGAGAGGCAATAATTGAAGGGCACACTTATTTTTCAAATCCATAGTAAATTACAGTATGCACACACAAAGACAACAAAACATGTCTCAAATAGCTCTCAGACATCTAATTCATTACAAATGGTGGTTTATAGCTAATAGAGTGAAAACTGTAGCTAGAAGAATCAAAATGCACTGTATCAGTGTTCAGAATTCTTTTTCTGATACAGCTCTTCACAGATACTTACTATATCAGGAAAGCTTTATTCTTTTCAAATTAATGTTTTTGACAGTTTCTGAGATAAATAGCCTGAGCATTATTAATTTCAATCCATGTCCATCTATGTAAATCAAAGATTAAGCCTTATTTATGCATATTTTACAAATAATTTTGAATTTTGGTTAGGATTTTACTTGTTAAAGCATGAAATAATATTAGGCATTAAATATGTGTTTATATGTATATGAGATACACATGTATGCTTTTATGCATGTGTATGTATAGGCACATACATTTACAAACCGCTTTTTATTTGTACATCTATGTACACAAAAGTGTAGATGTTCATATTTTTAAATTTTGCAGCTGGAGTGTTCATTTGAGGCTCCTAGAGTGAAACTGGTTGATAAATAAATATATAAACATTTCTGGAAGAAGTATGGTACAATATTGCTTCCTTAGAGAATTGAGCTTATATGGCATTACTGTTATGGACACACACTAGAGAGTGACAGCTTTCAAAACAATTTTCGAAGAAAATAATAAGACAGAGGATTTTCTTCCTTCTAAGCAATCTACAGGTCACTGATAAAAATTTAGACTTAAAAAAAAAAAAAAAAAACCAGAAAGAAAAAAGGCATTCTACAGTTTCTATGTTTCACCTACTGCACTGTCTGGTTCTGCTTTACAGTGAATTCACACTTCTATTTACAAGGTAAATATGCATAACATTTTTTGACAGGGTTTTCGTAATATCGCCTGTAGTAGATAAACAAAGCTAAACAAACAATACTTTATGATGAGATTTTTTTATTAATGAGGGCCTTCAAAGTTGCTGTGAGGACATAAGAAATTACATTACAGCAAAGAAGCATAACATAGATTTTGTTAATATCAAACAAATTTAAGCTTTCCATTCCTATTTCCATTTATGAAAAGCAATTTCAAGGTCGATTCAAACATCAACTAGACTATGTCATAAGCAAACGTAATGCTGTGCCCTTATACTGTGGGCTTGATCAAAGCTTTTTCTCCTGTTGTTAATAGTAAATATGCCTTCTTTCATTTCTCAAAAGCAAGAGCCTCTGCAGTTTGCTGTTAAGATGTTTCAGCCATCAGAATATGGCTGAAAACACAGTGATATTGCTTCTAAACAACCTACTGTGTTGATCCTGCTGATATCTTGATCCTGCTGACCAACAGGCTGGACTTCAATTTTCAAACTACCACAAGAAAAGTTTATGGCAAAACTAAAACGATTTTATATTTGTGGAGTGTTGACAATAAACCTTTAAGACAATCATCACCGAAATAAACAGCTATTCACTTTGGTGAGATGTGAATAACAAAGGTACAAAATCTTGCTCAGATTGCCACTATAACATTCTGCTTTTACGGCAAAGCATAGGCTAGCACCAGATTTACCTGCCCCACATTTCTCAGCTATGACAGTGACCATAATTTTTTCAAGCCACTTTTGAAACATTCAGCTCATCAAGACACTTTTTCAGAACTTTGTACGATGCCAGTAAATCTTCAAAAAGCGCTTATGAATAATAGGTGAATGTATGCATTAAAATGAATGGAGAAAAATTTAAATTAGGATTATTTGGATTAGCTTCTTAAGAGTCCTTAAATTATATGGTTTTATCATTAAAAAAATATTTATTTAAAAAATATTGTATCTTTTCTTTCTATCATTTTATGGCGACATATGAACTTTCTGAAAAAAGGTGGTACTTTTTGGTGTATGGGAGAAACAAATTAGTATAGATGAGGATAAATACTTCCAGTCTAAAGGGGTAGAGTGGTACTTAACTGACCCCATGGGCACACACTGCTCCCGGGAGGCAAAAGACAGAAAACCATCCTGAGCGAAACTAACACAACAATAAAATTAAGTCTCTCCCTGGCTGACCATCCAGGGTGACATGTTGCTTATATAAAACCAGTATATTCCTATGAGACAAGAAGTAGAGCTGAAGACAGTTAAACATAAGTACCCCAATGGAGATGGTAAAATAGTGCAAGGAAGACTGTGTGACCAAAGCAAAAGCTAAGGTATTTCAAGAGTAAAGCATCAAAACATCAAAGCATTTATTAGGAATTTTACCAATATTTCTTTGATATTTTCATCCACTGTTTCCCTTGGTTAATTTTCTATATCTAAGGATATCCTATTATATACATCTCTATCGAGGAAACACCTTTTATACCTATCTTGTTGAGACTGCCTGTCTCTCTTTCCCCTGATATCTTTGGATCTAATAAACTCTGAGGTATCAGTGTTTGGTTGTTCCCCTACCCTCTTCCCCCAACCTCTTCGTTAGAGACTGTGAGAAATGCTAAAGATCCTGAATCCAAGTCAGGAGGGAATGATTTCACTGAGAAATGAAAACCAGAAGTTTTAAATCTGGATAGAAAATTCTCTATAGTTGTTTTTCTATGTAAAATGCTGTGTAATTACTGCTACAAGTTTTTATAATTGAGATGGCAAACAGTGCATTCTCCATTTTTTGAGAAGGGGTAGGTGCTTATTCAGGCTTTCATGCACAAAGCATCAGGTTCACTAGTGCTGTTTGAGTGTCCTAAAGAAAGGTCACCAGTTAGAGAAGCACTAAAACTAAAATATCCTTTTATTTACCACCAAAGTTAAATTATACTGCAAGACATCTGTGTTTTGCTATGCACAAGAAATCAAAATTCATTATCCTGATTTGGGTTTTGTCATTAACCTGAATAAGGTTAACAGTGGGCTTTTGGAAGAAAAACACACTCACTGTGATAGTCTCTGAAGACTGCAATGTAAATTCTACTTGATCTTATCTCTATATTATTTTCTAGAACAGTACTGTGTTCCTTTGCATTTATTTTTCTTGTCATTTATTACAAAAACTCAAGGAATTTGAACATCACACAAAAGAAATTTAATCTTTTCATGAATGAAAATGTTAATTGCATTAAATCCATTAAATCCATAGACAGTTGCCTAATTAATTTTGTTTTTAAATACAGTATTATTGATATGGATTTATTGACAACCTGTCTTGGCCATCCACACCTGCAATATAGGCTGAATGCAATAAAACACTGCAAAAAGCATGTGATAGCTCCATGTGGATATGTTAAAAACCTGCATTTTCAACAAAAAGGCCAGTTTCTTTTTTTTTTAAATTCCCACAAGGGCATGCTGGATTTATTTTCAATATGTCAGCTTTCAGCCAAAAAAATCACTTTTTTTTCTTCATTAACCCTTCCATTCTGCTATTCAAAATGTGAAAAATGTTAAGAGTATTTCTTTCCCCACAAGGAATATTGCCTGATAACATCATATTTTTCATAGCTAAGAGAAATCTTTCCTAAAATAATATGGCTTTCACTAACTCAAAAACTTTGTGTGGATTTGGATTTGGATTAATTAGGAGTAAAAATATCACAGCCTAGCATCTGCTCACACACTGTATAAAATGTAATTGCTTGCATAGGCAAGCATCCTCTATTAAAGTCTTTGACACAGTATTCTGTACTATCAAAACTAGTGAATAATTTTCTTTAAAAATATATAAAGGAAAATTTGAGGTATGGGGACAAAACAAAACTACTAATGACTAAAAAGAATTGCACATTCTTTTGATTGTAGGTCTTAATTCATTTTAACTAGAGTACTTACACAGATGCTTTTTTTTTAAATATGAGAGTGTCATTTAAAAAGAGTAGACTTACACAGAAAATCCAATCCTTACTAATCTTCACTTTCATGCATTTGCTTTCTTTTGTATCTATTTATTAGCAGCTGAACAGTTACACAGTATAAAATGACTCAAATGTTTGAGGTTTCTATCTTTGTTTTGTTGATCCTTCCTTTTAGTTAAACATTTCTCTTCATTACACTATTTAACAAGAGGCTCAGGAAGATAAAAATTCCTTTTCTTGCCAAATATTTACATGCTTCAACTTTATATAGACTTTGTTACTTTTTAATCTTCTTGCCAAAGTATGCACCTTGAATTCCTGACAGTTTCCAGGTTCCCCACCACATCTTTCTTCATCTTCTCCTAAGTTCCTCCAGTCAATAGTTTTCTGACAATGAGGAACCCAGAAATGAACTGTAAATCTGGGAATCAAGTAGTATAGTATTTCACCTGTTTCCAGATTTATATTATGCTTTTTGTGCTTTGCACAGCCAACATTTATGTATTTGGGGAAGCTTCAACTCACTGCAAACTGATGGCTAAGTTACTATTCACCTTCACTTTGTGTCGCTCAACGATGATTAATTTCTGCTGCATAAATGTATATCTCAGATTATTTTCATTAATTTCATTCTTTGTCTTAAGATATATTAAGTAATGTTTTCCCCAAGATAACCTCATCTTCTCCTCCAGTTTTTCTGTTCTAACAAGAGGACTCATGCTAAATCTATGGAATTCAGTAGAAGTGCTCCTTTCGACATTAATCTACCTTTCCATGTGTTACTTCTCCTTCTCCTTTGATGTTTTACAATTGAAAGGAGTTAAGGATGTTTCCCACTAGTACTGAATATTGCAATATTAAAGATATATGGGTTTTGCAAGGTAGGGAACTATAGGGGAAAAAAAGAGTCTGGAGGATTCAAAGACTTCTGCAACCAAAGGGTAGGTGTAAGCCACAGGCCATTTCTAGGCTTCATTCCCTTTTATCTCCACAGTTTCCTAAACCTTAAATCTTCTGAGAGATACGACCTGAAGAAATTCCACAACCTCCTTATCTTTCTGAGTTGTACTATTTTTCCCTTTTCGCATAGTACTGTGCCCCTTAATAAATTCATTTTTATCCACTTTATGGTCATGGGAACTCTTTTATGCAGAATTAAAAGAAGAAAGATATGACATTGGTATGGTTATTTGTAAAATTGTGTCTCTTCTGGAAGCAACTCAGTATGGCAAAGAAAATACTTCATTCTTGCCAGCAAAAAATGTCCCTTTTGCAACAAATATGATGCAGCTCTTTCCTAGTACTTTTCCCATTTGCATGCTTTCTGCAATAAGCCTTCCTTTTTCAGATGACCCATACTGTTACTTTCTCAGTCAAGAAATGGGAAGATATGGACCTACTTAAATCTGGTGCCAGTAGATGTTACTCCTTTCTTGGCCAAATGGTTCCATGCAGAGGAGTGCTCACAGATGATTATGAATACTCCTCATACATCACATGAAGAAAAATACATATACACAATGGTGATATCAAAATCATAATCACCAACTACTCTCTATGCAGGAACTACATAGTGATTCTGAATGGGGCATGAGTTGCTTTGTGAGTTTGATCATCACAGGTAGGGCAAAAGGAATTCTGGTGGTTCAATCTATTTTGTCTCCTATGACATGTTGCATTGGAACACCAGTCCTTTGGAATTCTTTTGAATTTTTAGGGCTAATGGCACCAAAAGAGCTTTTGTCCTTAGGAAAGAAGACAGGATTTTTTGACATATGGAAGAAGGAACTGATGCGATAGAACTCAAAAAATCAGACTATTCATGGTGTTGGGGATGTTGTTTCAGTATGTTGAGTTCACTGATGTGTTTATGTCTAAAAGCATTGCATGTGGTCTCTACAGAAAGGTGCTATTCCAGAGTTCACGAGCTTTACAACCAACACATTTTCCTATGTAGTAACTGACATTGGCAAAATAGTAAGTCCTGTTGAGTTTATGGATTCTGAATAACCCAGATCGAGCTGAGACATTTAGTCAGGAACCAAACAATGGGTAGGAACTATAGTGTTTAAGGATGGAGCTTCAAAACTGACAAAACATCTTTTAAGGCTAGAGCCATGCATCTCTTATTTCTCTTTTGAACTATATCTAATGACCAAGAAAATACCATTCAGCCTGACAATTTCAGGGGAGCTCCTCCTAACCAGTTTTAAGAAAATGAAAGAACTGAGGTAACAAAAAAAGAAATCTTGCTGCAAAATCTAAAATTCTAGACACAAACTTGGATATGTCTTGGGAATTCTAGAGAGAGGAGTGCAAACAATAAGAGAGACTGCTGATAAGTTCAGTTTAGGGGTCACATTTTGAAATTGTTTACTTGTAAACTGTTTGTTGCAATCTGTATCTAAAAGCTTGACCAGGTTGCTTCATTTTACTGTTAGGAGCAAGATATGTCTAGATGACACTGACGAATTTAGGGCTGTGTCTTCATAAAGGCACCAAGTTTGAACAGATACACGAAAGGGTCTGTAAAGATTCTGACTCAGACAAGTTTAGGCCACTCAAGCTGGAACGTATTATTCACCAAGCTACAGGAAGTTAGCCATGGGTTTGGTATTTCAAAGTGTTAAGTTATGGGAAGAAAGTCCCTTTGACAGAGACAAGTCAGCATTTTTCCAACAAATAGTAGATACCTGAGATGCACCTAATTTCCCTTCCTACCTGACTCTGAGCAAACTTCACAATTTCACACATAAGCATTCTTAAATAGGACTGCTTCTGGTTTATGACTCATCTAGTGAACTACTGTCATAATTTATTTTATTGTGATTCTAAATATAGTCTATATATAAATATGTACATACAAAAACCTCCTCAATGACTTACATGTCATGTTTGTGCATGAACCATCACTTTAATATTAACATTACGTTAGTAATTCTGGAGTAGAATGCATTATAATGTAAAAGTATTTACCCCTTGAAATTTGCGTGACATGAGTCTGTATTAAATGTCTGCAGAGCAGAATGAATGAGAAGAGTAAAATACTAGCTAATAGGTATAATGGACTTTTATTATTTTATTAGTAATTTCAGAGTTCCTTTATGTTTACTCGTTCAAAATATGATAACTGTTGAACTCTTGAAAAGAGAAAGAGTAAAATACAAAGCAGTTATCAGTGCTGCTTATCAATAAAATTCTTAGTTGGATACTTTTAAAACACTGTGTCCACAAAGATGCATGCTTCAATTCTTCACTACTGTACCTTCAAAAAATTCAGTGAAATTTCATGAAAGGAGACTTTGATCCCTGGCATTTTTCTGTTTGCTAACATCTATCCTACAGCTCCATTATAAAAAACAGGGTTCTTTTAAACAAATACTTTTCCACATAGAAAGAACAAGGAAGACAGCAGGCAAAGTGCTTTCATTCTTTAAAGAGAAATAAATAAAAATGTTAGGGAAAAAAAGATAATTCCCTTTTTTTTTTTTTTAAAGGAAAATATCTTTCGTATCACATTCAACCCATTTAAAAAAATAGAAAAGTAAAGAACTTCAGCTTTCACTTGAATCATCTCATTGAAAGTTCTTGTAGTTAATACTAGTTTCAGGATAATTCCAAACATTTTTTTCCAGTTTTCCACAAGTTGAAACAAACTGCTTAGGTTTAGTATGGGTACAAAATATAGATGTAGGTACAGGCCAGGCACAGTCAGACAAAAGTAAAATATTTTCTGGGGATTGTTTTTCATCATCACCATAAAACAAATAAGAGCAACTGAAGGTAAAACTTTCACACCTACACTCATGCTATAGCTCCAAGACATAACTGAATTATTACATAATTTGGGGAACAAAGATCTTGTATTTCTTTCCTACATTTATCTGCATCTCCGATTCTTTTATGTGAATTACATATCTTCAACTTTTGTCTTTCACAATGCTCTATAATATTGTGATGCATCTGGTTTATTATTAAATCAATCTTCAACATCTTTTTGTCCAAAATTCAATCAACTGTGCACTTACCTAACACCTGAATCATCAGTGAAGTACAACAAATGATGGAGGTCAGGCACCACTTTTTTTCTTTACCACATTCACTACCACAGCTTTATTATATTTAAAACAAACCAGCTATTTTAAAATCAGTATTCATGTCATTTTAATACAAGATGAAGTATCAATTTAAATTTACCCAGTTACTATATTTTCTGCCAGCCAGAAAAGAAAGACTAATAATTAAAAGCAAATTGTAAAAATAAGTCAATCTATTAAAAGACAAAAAAGAAATTCAGCAAAATTAGATTAAATCCAGTAACCAGAAGAATGAGAACCGATACCTATGAAATCTCCAATAGAAAATTCCAAATCTTCTTCTGTGTTACATCAGTGGGACCTGTAACACAGCATTGGTCTCTCAGGAGTGGGAGATGCTATCCAAGGAGAGTGAATCAGTGGGTCAGTTCCACTCATACAAGAATAGAAAAGTTAAAGGGACGTATCCCTGACAATTCCCCTTGTTTGTGAATTCACAGGGCAATAATTTGCTTAATTCTTTTGTGAACATCATATCTTTTTCCTCAACAGCCTCTTCTGGTTACAGTTTCAAGTAGTTCTTTTTCATTGTATAAAAAAACATGTTCTCTTTTATTTTGTACATATACGCTCTAACTTCCCCTTAGTTCTAGTACTGTGAGGTTTGGTGAATAAACAGTTTTGTGTTTACCTTAATCTCATGATCCTGTAAATTTTTATTAAATCTCAGCCCTGTTAACCTTATTCTCTCCAAACTGAAAGTACCAGTCATTTTAGTTGTTCCTCTTAGACATCAACAGTTCCATATCGGCTATTTTGAGATTTGTCAGCCAGCTCTTAATCCACCTCACATCTGCTTAAATTCATGCTTATTTCTAAAAACAGGACATCGTCCATCACTAAATTCAAAGCTTTGTAAAAAATCCACGTTACATATTTCCAATTATAAACCATGTTTATATTTACATATGAAATAACAGGAAATTTTAGTGGAATCTCCTTTGACAAGAACTGCCTTCCAAAAATATCGGTTGACAACACTTCTTTTTAATTCTTTAGTGATCAAATTGCCTACCCACTTTTCCATTTTTCCAGATCTCAAGATGTGTGAAAGCTTGCAATATTTCCTGACTGATTGGTGTTTAAGCTACTGATTTTTTTTAATATATTTAAATTGCTTCGACACAATCAGAATGACAGAATGAGAAAAGAGTAATTCATACATCTTTATGGGCGGTAGAGGAGAGTGACCTTTTTTTTTCTTTCTTAATTTACTGTTTATAAACTTACTGAAGTGCAGGGAAAATATTAAACTGGGAAGCCAAGTAGTGGTCCTGAGATGTGGCAGAAATGAACCTTCCCCTGAGACAGAGTCCAGCCAGGATGCTTACCTGCCCTCAGGCACCCCACTTATCTCTGGGAGGAAGCCTCAAGGTCCCCCAGGGGTAGGAAGCCCCAGCACACTCAGGCAAACCTGATAACTGTGCTGTGGGGCACATTGGGGAGAGCACTTGCCTTCAAGCACAAACACAGTGGCTAATGAAACACCAGTGTCAGCTATACACACACATCTCTGGCTACATTTCTAATGGGTTTGTTAAACACATCCTGATGTGCATCTCAGCAATCATCAAAACTTGCTTTCTACCACCACTCCCAAACTTGCTAATATCCTAAATTATCCCTTAGAGTGCCTACAAGGAAACATCAGTCAGTCAAGAGCAGTGAAGAATGAGATGATTTCTTTTTTTACTATTTCCTCCATGTCTACAATTTGAACTATCAGAAACATTAAGTGTATGGTCTCTTTGAATTTTAGGTGGCACAATCTGTTTTTTTTCTTACTCCATTACACAGCACAAGTCTTTCTTTATAGGAGGTGTAATTATTAATCTCTTTAATCCTCGTCTAAGGTTACAATTTAAAATGGAGTAAGCTTTATTACAAAATTATACATAAAAGACTTATAAACCAAAATTTGGAAAGGTGGACTCAAAACACAATAAAAGCAAGGGCAGTGATTTTCATTTTGTTGTGCTATTGACAGAAGCCACATAAATTTGAATTTTGAATACCTATACAAGTGGGTTGAAAACCTGAAAAAAATTACTATATTATATATTAATTATTGTTAATATTTTATTAAAATTCTGTTTGATCAAATACATTTGAAGTACCAGAGAAGTGCCCATTTGATTGCATCCATTCAAAAATAAACCTTAAAGATACTGTAATGACACAAATGCACAGTACACTGAGTATTAAGAAATAGAGCTCTCATGATTCAACAAGGACAAGTTTACATCCACAACACATCAAAAAGGATGGTTTCTACTCAGCTTTTGTTTTTATTTTCCCCACTATTAAATACTTTTTGAGAAGTATATCACATCCTATTTAATTACTGATGAAAATGTTTTTCCATGGACCAGCAGCTTGCTATAACACATCTGTAACAGATTTTTTGAATAGACCTATTTCAATATAGACCTCACTTTTTGTGTTTATCTCAGTCAGTTGGAGTGTCATTTTCTGCCAAATGCTAACCTTTGCTGTGTCTACAAATAAATGCAGTACACCAGTGCTACTCAAAAGATAAATGGAGCATGCTGAGTTTTCTGGACCTTCTATATATTTGGAGTTAAGAGGATCAAAGACCTCAAGCACAAGAGAAGTTTCTGTGTGTAGGTACTTTTGGGAGAAGATCAGAGGACAGAAAGCTTAGTCAGTGTTTTGCATCTAATATGGGAAGCTTTTTAAACATACAAACATGTATCAGATCCCCATAAAACACTGAATAGCACAATATGGCAGCTATATGGAATACAAGGACAAATAAAAACCTAAAGAGCCAGCTGTAACTACAATCTGTGAAATACATAGATTATGGTGCATAACTCGATCTACCTTTAGCGGGGAAAATGAAAAAACAATGGACAGAAGAAAAGCATGAAGTTAAAATATAAAGTATTTTATTCTTAAAATGTACCATCTGTCTTCATCTTCATTTCATAAATACACTTTTATGGAGTTGCAGCTAATGCAAGGTGAGAGTGGAACACACAGGAAGGACAAACTCCCTTTTCACAGGGAGCCGAATTCAAATGTGCCATATTCATGCCAGCTGCAACTTCTGTGTGAGCAAGTGGAACCTGTTTACGAGAGAAAGAGATCCTGGAAGCAACACAAACACCAAAATGTCACACTATGCCTCTGAATTTAGCCATAAACACACCTAGCCTGTTCTGTAGCAAACAGTGCAACAAAAATTCATTCTCAGGAACTCAGTTTTCCACCTGTAACACTAATTAATGTTTCATCCAATGTGCAGAGAGGTTTAATCTGTTTAATCTGATTGAATTCCAGAAAAATACTCATGTGGACCCATAGTTGGAGAATCAACTAGCTTGGAGGAAAAACATATGTTTCAGTACTTATAAATGATATTTAATCCATCCTGGTTTAGTCTGAAAGATACTTAAGGATTGGCCAATGCTTGCAAAATTTGTGTGTACCTAATGAATATACTTTTTCTAAAAAGATTATGTGATGTGTTTATCTCTCTAGGTATCACATATGTGAATGTACTTGTGTATATATATATTCATAGTATGTACTAGAATACCAATTTAGTGGAACACATTTTGCGATTTCAGTAGAATTACAGTTCATATTTATATTATTTAACACCAACTATAAACTCAAAGATATGGTGGAACATATTTATTAACCTAGACCTCCGTGTCCAATATTACTTATCAGAGGGTAAAATGGAAACACATATAAAGAGAAAAAAGTGTAATCCAGTGTGCAATATCACATTTTTAACATAGATGATTTTGGAAAAGATGTGTTCAGGTGGAAAAGATATCTCTAGACATTTTTCCTCTGGTGCATGTATAAAATTCCTACTGACATTGACAAAGAGGAAAATTTAATCGACTATGTACAGAACAATGCATTAAGAAGTCATCACAGTAAATGAAATCACACATGGCTATTTAGCTGTGACAGTTTAGAGAAAGAATATGTTCTATTTCAGCATCTCTGGAGAGGGGAAGCACGTGTCCTATCTCAGTAAGCTGATCTGAACACAGACAGTGTGACAACATTGGCAGCAGATGCCTTTGTATTCGCTTGCAAACTATCATCTCCAGAATAAATTATTAAAAGGCTTATCTGTTCTGAGAACACTGTGAAAAAAAGAATGGAAGGTTCTTTTTTCAGTCCTGACTCATGAATTTTTAGTAATTTTGAACATATTTAAAGACTGTAACATTTGTACAGCTATTCTTATTATATTAGTACTATTCTAGCAGAGCCCCTTCCTGCTCTTCAGTAACGTCTCTCAAGATAAAATTAGGCTCTTGCACTTCAGTTCTATAAGCTTTGCTGAGTTCACAGAATACTACTTTGTTAAATAAAATTTAAATAACTTAGCATTGATACTTTTTTTTCTACACTATTTGTTTAGTGAAGTAGAACCCACCTACAACACCAGATATAGGACAAACAACAATCACTCAGTTGTGCAGTGACCTGGTAGATGTAATCAAAATTGCTACCCAGAGAAATTAAATAAAACAGGCAATAAAATATTTGGAATTTGCCTAGAATTAGGAGACTAAGTTGTTCACAAAAATTGAAAATATTTTTACTATAATATGAATATTCAGATTTTATATTTAACTGGAATTGCAGCACAAACCAGAGCATAGTACTTCACAGTTCAGTGAAAGAGTACTGATTTAGAGTTGATTTAAAGGAAAGAATGTGAGCTACCAAACAAAACCACTATTTCTTCAACAGTAAGTTCTGTCTTGGAACAGCTACTACAGAAGGATCAGAGAGGAAGAACATTATTACACAACCTAATCTCCCTGTTCCCTGTTAGATGATGTTTTGAAAGAAAGTAGTTAATCTAGCAACGTTACTTTAGCAAGGTTAATTTAATAAGTTGCAGAAGATTTCATCAACATATCTTCAAAAGGATGATTCATAAAACAGCAGTGTAAAGCCAGTTATGGGCAAATAAACAAAAAAAAAAAAAAAGAAGAAAGGGGGGGAATGTGATATGATGACAATATGATCCTGAAGATCATCCTGACCTAAATATTATCCTCAAGATAATATTTAACTGGTAGAANGTTAGTTCAAAGGCTATCTGGATTTTTATGTGTTTTTTAATCCCTCTTCCAGATGGAAGATGGAAGGAGAATATGGGGAAGAGAAGGACAAGTTAGCAACTAAAATGACCTCTAAGATGATAAAAGCTATCATAGGCACAGCATGTCATGGGTAAAGAGCTGGCAACAAGACTCTGTATGCAATAGGGTATTCTTGTAGTGAACAACAGCCAGCAGAGCTCTCTGGCATACCATCAAGAGTGAGGAGCCTATTTGAAAGTATTAGTACATGCCTGAAGTATGAATACATTCCCTGAGTGCCTTTGAACAGGGACCTCACTTAAAGCAAGCACAATGCACATCTTATACAACTTTGAAAATAATACGATATCTGTCAATATGAGAAATAAGATTAATAACTTCACATATTCATTAATGTAAAGTACTTCTGGTGGAAAAGGATTTTTTTCATTTTGTGTGGTGTACAAATTATTAACATATTTGAAAAAAGTAAACCGTTTTTAACTCCTTTACTAGTGACTAAAAATGTTTGGCCTGCAGGACTGGCTTCAATGAATATTTCCTTAAATAGAAAAGAAGATAGAAGACGCTTATAGCACTTATGCTTGCTCTAAATTAGTACAGAGTATAAAAGGCATACAGAGCATATAAGCATTTATACTTGCTCTTAGTTGCTCTGTTCAGTAGCTGTACCTGTTCAAAATTTTTGATGAATCTTATCAGTTAGAATTAAGAATAAAACCAAAAATCAGTAAAAACTGGATAAAAATACATCATCAGCTTGACTGCTTATCAAGGAGATCTGTCTCCTCTCAGTTCATCTCAATGTGTGCCTTTCCTATTGAATTAGGAAATCATACTGAAAGCCTCTCTGGAATATCCACAAGATACCTACTTTTTCCCAAGGTTTGGCTTCCTATGACAGCTGCCACCTGTTCTAAAGAAATGATGGTGAAATAGCTTATTGGATGGGAAGCAAATAATTTGGAAAAACTGGCTCTAGTTTATGGAAAAAAAAAAATGACAACAAAATACAATCATTCCTGTTTTTCAGAATGAAGTGGTTTTGGCTTTCATCCAAGCTTGATGGAAAGACAGAGAGTATGGATGTTCATAGGCCCAAATAGACACTTATAACATTTCTCCTTTCACCTAAGATTTCTTATTTTAGGTGTTTGGAAGGGCACAAAAAATAGCTGATCTGTCCAGACATATACAGTAACAGGGGGACCAAGAATAGATGCAGAAATCTGTTCTCTCACAAAATGTTTATTTGCATGCTTTACTATAAACTTCTTAAATTTAAAATGTATCAGAGTACACAAATTCTTCAATTAAAAAAAAATTCTTTATCCTAGCAGGTTTTATTAATAGGAATTGATTTACTTAATGGATTAATATCTGTTGGATTATGTGCTAAGGGCTCATCTGAACACCTACAGAGTCACCACAGCAGGTGAGGGCACCTCAGTCAAGGGAACAAACTCCTGCTCCAGTTCTCCTGGGGTAGGAGACACACTGTGAGATGCAGTGTGAATATGCTTATTTGTGTATGCATGTAGATGCATACATGTGTACACACATATGTGTATTGTATAGGTGTACCTACTGGGAACACATCTCAGCCTGCCTGGCTGGACCTAGGGGCTGAATCTGTGGCAGTCTCACTTCTTTTGGGCTGCAACATTCAGCAACTCCCTAATTGTAGCATTGTGTGGTTCAGCCTGTTTACGTTACTGATGTTATATAGCTATAAATCTAAAACTTGGAAGACTTTGGTAGGGTTGACTCTTAAACTATGCAAAACTCTAATGTGACTATTCTTGAACTAAGCTATTGTAAGTGGATAAGCAAATGGAGCAACAACACATGTCTGCCATGAAGAGCACATATAGTACATATATAGTTCAACAGTTTGTTATAGAGCATATAAGTGAAGTTTGTTAGTGAATCATATAAGACATTTATGGGTGAAAAGTAAAATATTTGTCATTGTGAGTGTTAGGTTTTCATCTTCTTCCATCAAAAGTTTCATCTTAAGATGCTACTTATTTTGATAGGGGTAAGAAGTAGAAAAAATGACTAGTGTCACCAGAGATTGATAAAGTATTTACAAGTACTAAACAACATAATGTGAAAAAAAAAACAAAAAAAAAGAAAAAAAAAAGAAGAAATATTTTCACTGTGAAACTGAGACATGACTTACAAACCCTATGTAGACAATAATAGAAATTCCTTTGAAAATTCAGTGGCCAGTGTCCAAGAAGTTCAATGGGAATTAACATAATTTGGAACATCCACAACCTCTGCCTAGACATTGTTGCATGAAACATAGATATTTACACAGACAGTAAAGGCATCCTAAAACACATTTATTCCTAAAAACAGGACCGATACACAGGACAGACTCTCTCTCCTGTCCTGTGGTGTTCTTTCACCTTTCTCTTCAGTTTAAGAAGGGATGCTGCTGTAGATTAAATTCTAACTTAATCTATCATGGAAACTTTTATTTTCCCCAGTCATTTGTAGACACATCTGGCTGTGGATGACATGCATCCAAAAATATGATGAAATTTTATTATGCAACTACTATATTTTTATTAGAAAATCAGAAAGATTTTGAAAGGACAAATTGTAGCTAGCATTATGATTTGGAAATGAAATTATACCTGTACTTGCCTGGAAGCAAACCAGACACCTTCACTATCACACTGCTCAAGTTTCTGTGAATGAAAGATAATGTGCTGAGTTTTATGGTACCTTAATGACAGTTGATGCTGTTCAGTTTGGTACAGAATAACATTTGATTATATCTCAGTTTCTCTGAAACAAATCCTAGATTTGGCAATGCAGAGCCTTTGACAGATAAACTGTTGGACAAGGTCATTCAAACTGAAAAAAAAACAAAAAACATTGCCTTACAGAGAGAGAAATTAATACACAGTGGAAAAAATCTATCATTACGGGAGGTCTGTCTCCATGCTTCTGCTTGTCTAGGCAGAGCATGAAGCTGTGCAGTCTACAGAAGGACTTAAAAAATACAGCAATTTGAAAACAGATCAATCAGAACTTTTGATAGTAATATTTAAAATTCTATTTGAAGGAAAGAGCCTGAGTAATTTTTCTTTTTTTCTTTCTTTATTTTTTTTTTTTAATGAAAGCCTTACAAAGTCAATAGGAAAATAAAAATGCTGCACAAGGCAAAAAAAGGTCAATGAGAAACTAAGCAGAATGATTTAGGGTTTGGGGTTTTTTTCTGAGTCCTTAACATCAAACTATCATTGAAAATAAATTACAGAATAAAAAATTCAGCTTCTGTTGAGTTTTTTAAGTAAAGTGATTTGTTCAACAAACTAGGCATAAATTTCTAACCTGTCTTACTTATGTAACATATTTTTTAATACTGAAAAGTAAGGTAGGGTATATTCATTTAGAATCATAGAATCACAGAATCATCAAGGTTGGAAAAGACCTTGAAGATCATATAGTCCAGCCATTAACCTAACACCATTCTCAACTACACTGTATCCCTAAGCTCTATGTCAACCCAACTCTTAAACACCTCTAGGCATGGAGATTCCACCACTGCCTTGGGCAGCCCATTCCAATGCCTAACAACCCCTTCTGTAAAGAAATGCTTCCTAATATCTAGTCTAAACCTTCCCTGATCCAACTTAAGGCCATTCCATTTTGTCCTATCGCTTATTACTTGGTTAAAGAGACTCATCCCCAGCTCTCTGCAACCTCCTTTCAGGTAGTTGTAGAGGGTGATGAGGTCTCCCCTCAGCCTCCTCTTCTCCAGACTAAACACCCCCAGTTCCCTCAGCCGCTCCTCGTATGACCTGTGCTCCAGACCCTGCACCAGCTTCGTTGCCCTTCTCTGGACACGCTCGAGTCATTCAATGTCCTTTTTGGAGTGAGGGGCCCAAAACTGAACACAGTCATCGAGGTGCGGCCTCACCAGTGCCGAGTACAGGGGTAAGATCCCTTCCCTGTCCCTGCTGGCCACGCTAGTGCTGATACAAGCCAGGATGCCATTGGCCTTCTTGGCCACCTGGGCACACTGCTGGCTCCTGTTCAGCCGGCTGTCAATCAACACCCCCAGGTCCCTCTCTGACTGGCAGCTCTCCAGCCACTCCTCCCCAAGCCTGTAGCGCTGCTGGGGGTTGTTGTGGCCCAAGTGCAGCACCCGACATTTGGCCTTATTGAAAAAACTATATTGGCCTTATTTGCAAAACTATATATGATTCTGAAATATAGGAAAATTTATCTGAATAGATCTTATACTTATTTGGACTCCTTGGGATTACAGGTGATACTTTGCTGGTAGATGTAAGGATTCTGTAGTTCATGGTATATCAGTAATAATTCCAATCGTGCTGTTCTATCTTGCTAATTCCAGGAGACAGTGGATAAATTATATAAAAAAACCCAACGTATCTCTCTAACTACTGTGCTTTTCATTAAAACAATCAGAAGTCTGAGAATATTCCTGATCATTACCAGGGTTATTGCAAAATGACTGAAAGATCACTAGACACTGTCTGTCGTTCTAGCATCAGAACTCTATCCTAATGCACAACAGTCAGAAGAAGCTTGATTTTTACCAGGACTGTGAACTCTGTTTATTATTTTCTGTTAGTTTTGAAATTTCTCCAGAAGTTCTCCATCTTTTTCATAAGTTCTGAATCAGATTACAATTCCTTCTTGTTATATTCAACCATTTGTTTGAACATTACCAGTATGACATTGAAAAGGCCTTGAAGTTCTGATGAAGTCTCAGTTCTGACACGTATTTAGTACATATGTGATAGCCTTAACTTAAGTTTGCTTAAGTTTTCTTTTTTTATTTTGCAAGCTTGGATGAGGAAGTAATTTCTGTTTCTGAGGTTCCTAGCTCATTGTTATCATTAGAACAAGAACTTGAATTGAATTAATATAAAACAGTGATTCAGAAATTTAAAGAACAATGGAAATAATAGATTTATAAAGGCTCAACAAAGCTTTATAGCATAGAAATGAAGAGGAAGATTTCAACTAAAGTACTTCAAAATTTCAAGAACATCCAACATTTTATTTAAATGAGGTCACTCCTACTCTTTGCTACATAGCAAGAAATTCAGCAACTGCTATCAGAGGTATTTCTGAATTCTTCTTAATAATAGCAAAGTCTTCTGGGGCTGAATAGCAAGATATCCAAGGACCTGACAGAATTGAATGGTTCAGTTGGTCTTTCATTCTGCTTTCAACACAGAGCCTCATTCAAATAATTTCTTTGAAAATTCATGGAGTGTGCTCATTTTCCTTTCTAAGCAGAACAGCTATATTTACTTCCATCAGTACAGCAAAGCAGAGTGCAAATGATCATTCTCCCACATGTGCCTTACCTCCCAGTGAGCTCTCAAAAGTATAATTGAATGGGTCCAGGTTATGCTGTTCCTTAATTTGCCAGCCAGCATATACTGTCCCATATATTACAGATCACAGAATAATGCATCATGAGTATTGTTGGTTGTCATCCATGGGAAATCATGTCATAAAAAAGAAAATCAGACAGAATCTCATGAAAAATAATTCAGGTGTTGAACATGAAGAATAGCGACCTCTTGCTGGTGGAAAAGAAGGAATGCTAAGTTATGGTCATTGCAGTTTTGTGTCTTTCTTCATTCTGTTAAGCTCCCTTTAGCAGCAAAAGATTACTCTGTGTGACAGAACACAAGGAGTTAGCAGAGACTATACATTACTCCACATACTAGCATCCAATAAGCCCATTCCTAGCTCTCCTGGTTTCGGCTGAGATAGAGTTAACTTTTCTTGAGCTGGGAGGGGGCACAGCCAGAGCACCAGACCCAGATTTTATCTGGAAAAAAAGTTAATTTTTCTTGAGCTGGGAGAGGGCACAGATGGAATACCAGACCCAGAATGGCTAATGGAATATTCTATATCATGTGACATCGTGCTCAGCATATAAAGCAGAGGCAGCTAGGAAGGTGGTGGGTTCTCTCTCATTTCTGAGATTGTGACTGTGGAATCTTGGTTCCTTCAGAATTGCTAGCCAGGAATGGGCCGGGTATCAGTCAGTGGGTGGTGAGCAATCACATTGTCTATTACCCATTTGTACTTTCTATTATTGTTATTGTTTTATTTTCTTACAATTACTAAACTGTTTTTTATCTCAACCTACGAGTTTCTCTTTAACCTTCCAATTCCTTTTCCCATTCCCTGGGCGGGGGTAGGGTGAACAAGCAGCTGCATGGTGTTTGGCTGCTGGCTGAGTTCAAATCATGACACTAGGCAAAACACTTAGGTGTTTCTTGAAGATAAATAAGAATATAAAATAAATTTTAAAACACCCTTCACAATTGCAATGTATTTTGCAAGGCGATGTGCAGTATCTAGAATATATAATGTTGCCATCCCCTGTTTTCCATATATGATCCATCAGAAATACATGAAAATGCATCTTGGTTTGAATTTTCTGTTATGAAGCGTTAAAAGAGATACTGGTTTTCTTTATTCTAAATAAAAAAATATTATCCTCTTATTGTAACTGATTTTAAAATAGTTATCTGGTCGGTAGGATAGAATAATCAAGTACTTATGATCAGTATTTAGTACCCTAATTCTGGTTGCTTGTATTTTCCCCTTACTTCCGACATATCTTTTATTCATCAGTTTCTAAGTTAATCTTTTTTCTTTTTTTAGTGACGTTTTTACTTCAGAGACGTTTTCTAGGAAAGTGTCCCCTCCAAATAAAGAGGGATTTTTTGATATTCATGATACTCAAACATTAACATTGTTTGGTTAAAAATTGTTTGACAAAAAATGACCAGTTATAAAAAATTGAGTGATTCGAAATACCAGTTGTCAAAATATTTAAATCTGGGTACCCCCATTTGAATACATAAGACTTGCTTGCTTGTTTCTATGAAAAAAAAAAAAAAAAAAAAAANAAAAAAAAAAAAAAAAGCCCTGCATTTTGGAAAAAACACTTTTCCAAACCCACAGAAATTCTCAGGTTTTGTTTGTTTCATTTATAATGTGAACAAGAATTATTTATTATATCAGCACTGACAGAATGAAAGCAATCACCGCATGTTTTTTCTGTTTGCTTTCTTGGATTTTTTTTTTTAATTATTAATGATTTCCAGCATGTATACTTGAAAAGGGGTATTTATAGACGTGCAGTCAAAAAAATCAAGCAAGCTGAGAATTTTGATACCTTGAGGGGGTGAGGATTAAAAACAAACAAACACTACTTCAGAAAACAGCAAATTACTAAAATAAAAGCTTGATGAACCAGAGAACTGTATTCACCAACCATGTTAATGAAGAAGAAATATTCATATTTGGCTGATAGTGCAAGATTAAAATTGTACAAATCTGAAGTGAATTTAAGTCACCAAAATACATGAGTTCCTTTGATTATCACACATAATATTTAATCTTTCATTTGTTACACCCACTAGGAGAGAAGAGTCATGTGCAATAGCAGCGGAACAGGTTTATCAGAAAAAAACCTCCCCTTTCTCCTTCGGAAGATATTGTTACTTTGATCTACTTATACAAAAGCTGTAGTGGGTTCACCTTGTCTGGCTGTCAGGTGCCCACCAAACCACTCTCTCACTTCTCTTCAGCAAGATGGGGAGAAAATACCATGGTGCAGCCCCACAGACCCCAAACATAGCTGGCATTAGGACAGATACAGGTCCCATCAATAGTCCCATGGTCATCAGACAAGGGAAAGTAATGAGTAAGACTAGGGTCCACCCAGATGACTCTTCAGGAACATCAAGGCACAGGGTTGGGGTCTCACTGTACACAAGCAGAGAGCATGTGTGTCCCATGGACTATGTAGTGCTGTGAGTGCATGCAAGGCCCTAATAGATTAAAGCAATGCATTATATGGCTTTGTTCTTTAGATTTCTTATTTCTTTACTGATTTCCTTTCTTGAGAGGAGTAGTTTAAGTATACGATTTTATTTTCTCGGCTTTGTCCTGGTGAAAATATAGCCTAGATGGAATTTGAAGAGGTAAAGAGATGTAGTAGAGATACAGTCTCAACATTCTTTCTTTCCCCACTCCATTTGTACTCAATTTTTATAGTTTGACTGAAATGAACAAACATCTATGACTGTAGTAAGTCACACTGCGGACAGTTCAAGGACATTGACATTTCATCTTGATGCCTGAAAGATGAAGATGGAGAAGTTATGAGAAGTGAGTACCCACATGCTGAGTATATCAGACCCTGGATTTCAATATCAGTTATGTTACTGGTCTTTGCATCATACTTGAAAGGTTATTTTGTTTCTATGTGTTATGATGGGTTTGACTCTTTAAATTGTAGAGTTTGGGGCATATTCTACACATAGATCTGCCAGTCTGGGTATGAACTGGTACTTCTGCTCCTCATTTTTCAGACAAAAACAACACACTTTTCATTATCTGTAACTTTGGCTAATTTGTTATGAAGGATGAAGAGGAAAAGAAGAAGTACAGATGGATAATTATTTCTCTTTTAATACATTAAGAATAATAAGAAATAATGAGATTACATAGTTAGCCTCATAATTTCACATTTTCTTGAGAAGTACAGCCTGAAGGAATAAAAGAACTTCAGTTTTGAGGTACATGCAGTGATCTCTGTGTGTATGCATGTGTGTGTGTATGCTTCTATGTGCACATGTGTGCATGGAGTGAGATGATTTTTTGTTATTATCCTGGTTTAGCCAGGATAGGGTTAAGTTTCCCCAGCAGTGGAGGGGAGCTCCAGCGGTTATTCAGATCCCAGGCGGTGGTCACGTCCTGCTGCGGAGGCGAGACCTGTCGGTTAGCACGTGTGTTATACCATCGTGCTTCTCACTGCTCTATTGGTAGAGATTTTTCTCTGTTCATTGTTATTACTGTTATTCTCATTACTACATCACAACAAAAAAGGGAACTACAGGGAGATACAAAACACCAGCTCCTCTTTTTTCGGGTTTAATTGACTAACATGGATGTACATGATACTTAGTCAGATAAGTAGGGTTTTTTGCTAAAGGCTGGCAAATACACAAGCACAGGACTAGCAATACTAAAAAATAAAATTCCATGTATTCTTTTGTAGTAAAGTTTCTTCACTAGAATGCACATGCATTAATGCTTATGTTCAACAGTTTTAATGAAACCCTGGTAAAATAGTTATCTAGCCATAATCTCAATTTAATTAAAAAAAAAAAAAAAAAAAAAAGGTTAACTTTTTCTTCTTGGGAAAAATGTCAAATAGAATGTGCTATTAGCATAAGTATGGGAAAAAGCAAAAAGACCAGTTTTTGTTTGGTTTGGTTTGTTTGTTTTTTGTTTGTTTTGTTTGGTTTTGTTTGGTTTGGTTTGGTTTGGTTTGGTTTGGTTTGGTTTGGTTTTTAAAAGGCTAGTCCAGTTTTGGGATGGGGTTTCTGTTTCTTCAATTCTATTTTCAGAATATCACATTCTGTTAGATGTCCCACAGATTAAACTGGTTTAGAATGGCATTTTGATGTCAGTTAATATTTTCATGTCATGGATTAAAAGGTTTAATTCTTGGTTATTTGTGCTTAAGGAGCTTGAAAGAGAACTGACAGTAGAAATTTAATTCTTCTTGCACACCATTCACAGATAACATTCAGTATAAGTCCTCTAAGAAAGACTGTCCTGGTGACCACAAGGACACCTTGATAGAAGTGGGTGGTAGCTCACCGGCATCCTGGTCTGCATCCTGAGGAGCGGAAACTTAAGTCCAGCTTTACCTTATAAAGCTATATAACATCATGCAGCATCTGTTCTTCACATGAGATGATGCTGGAGACCTGCAAGTCAACGCTGTTTTGGAGTTTAGAACAAAGATTTAACCCCCCAAAATGTTGAAAGTGGCAGAAAACTTTTTCAAATTACTGACATCTTTCCTGTAAGCATATAAATAAACTATGACAGTTTCTCATCCATCTAGACGTTTTATTTACCTCAACAGTCTAGGGCACAAATCCCTGCAGGTGCAGTTTCACCAGAAACTTGTGATTTAGATTTTCAAATTGACCAATATTGAGTTAGCATTGCAGTTGTCATCTAAACATCACATACGTTGATAATTACTTGAGCGTGTCCAGAGAAGGGCAACGAAGCTGGTGCAGGGTCTGGAGCACTTGTCGTACGAGGAGCGGCTGAGGGAACTGGGGGGGTTTAGTCTGGAGAAGAGGAGGCTGAGGGGAGACCTCATCGCCCTCTACAACTCCCTGAAAGGAGGCTACAGAGAGCTGGGGATGAGTCTCTTTAACCAAGGAATAAGTGATAGGACAAGAGGGAATGGCCTCAAGTTGCACCAGGAAAGGTATAGACTGCATATTAGGAAGCATTTCTTTACAGAAGGGGTTGTTGGGCGTTGGAATGGGCTGCCCAGGGAGGTGGTGGAGTCCCCATCCCTGGAGGTGTTTAAGAGTAAAGCTGACTTAGCGCTTAGGGATATGCTGTAGTTGGGAGCTGTCAGTGTTGGGTCAATGGTTGGACTGGATGATCTTCTAGGTCTTTTCCAACCTAGATGATTCTGTGATTATGTGATTTCAGGCTTTATAGTTGCCCCATGAAGTGTTTTGCATCATTATCCATTAATTTATTGCAAAGAAGGTGTTGACCTCAACTTCTCACAGAAAACCTGGCAGTAAACACAGCACAACAGCTTTTAGTAGGGATCATTACTGTCTGCTTTCCTTGTCACACAGCCTTGTAAGAGGCTTCAAGTGGGAAGTTTGTCACAAATGTGGTGGGGGTGTCACTTCCCATGTTTTTTATAAAGGATAAAGAAAATAATTTTTTAAAGTGTAATGACATCAAAACAGAGATATGGAAAAGAAAATAGAAGGAAAAGTTGTGAAGAAACCAAGAACTAGGCTGTGAGTTCACAAGACCAGCAGGTAAATGTGTATCCTGTGCAGCACGGAAGTGATTGCACTGTCACATAGCTACATACAGCCCTTAACTGCTCCAGGCAGCCTTCAGGAATGCAGCTCACTACCTGAGAGCTAGCTCATGAGCTTTGTTCAGCCTTGCAATCTGTATGGTAGATGAGCCAGCTATGAGAACTTTAATCTCCACTTCCATCTCAGAAGAAAAAGTTAGTGCGTTGGCTCATAATATGGCCATCTGACCACACCTGACATTCATCAGACTCACAGAAAATGGTTTTCTACATCATTGCCACAGAAGAGAATCGGGAAGTCAACTGCAGCACACTGAAATATCACACTGACAGACAAAGCAGAAATTCATCAGTGGTTGACAAACCATTTGGAAAAAATGCAAGAAATATTACCAGTGTTCCTCTGTTTTGGGCAACTGAATGTATAAATAGTAAATTGCCATAGGACTACTTGAAGGAAAGCAATGAAAATGTATATTTAATTTACTGACAATACTTATTTATCGTATACCTGGAAGAGTGGAAAAGAAAATTGCCTAAGATTCAGGTAAATTTGCAATGATGCAAAGTGGAAAGGCTGCATGTGGGCCTGGTTTTAAATTCTACAGGAATTTCTCATTCCTGAAGCTCTGCTGTCAGTATTAGTGGTACCTGTGTTGTGGTATACTTGTGAAGCTGTTATGCTAAGAACACTAGTACAATCAGCATTTATTGCTATAGATTATCTTGAAACCATAATACAAAATAAAATGTTAAGCAGAACTATTCATTAAAACTCTTAAGAAATTCTCATTAAACAGCAGTGAAAGAATATGATTCTTTAAACTCGTTGGTCAGAGAGATGTTTGTGTTTTTCTTAATGGTTTAGTAATTGCTAATAGGGATGGGGAATCCCTTTCATTCTTTCCTCTTAGATGATCCACCACACAGACATTAATTTCAGCCACAGTTTTTCTTCTTACTAGATGAAGTTTTAATAGGTATATAAAGTTTCTTCTTATATAATAAATTTTGATGACAGCCCCCAAACCAATTGTAAATGTTGATACAATCCTTCTTAAAAAGTCAAATCAAATCATCGGTAAGAATGTTAATGAATGATATTTCTGCCGATACTAGAAGGAATCCTGTAACCATGTTGTTAAATTAGTAAAATGGGGGGGGGGGGGGNGGGGGGGGATGAAACGCATGAATTGAACAATGGATAACAAGTAGTAAAACTATAGATCACAGCAAGGTTAGCTATGTGCATTGTTGAATGAAAAGGCTCAGATTTATGTTTCTCTTCTAAGGTAAATTGACTGAAAACTGTGATGGGTAAAGTCTGCTATAGCTAGATTTGAAGGTCTTAGGAACTGCAGTGTTAAATTTAAATCAGTATTGTGATTTCTGAAGTCTTGTGGAATTAGTATTTTATAAATTTCTTTGGGAGAATTCCACTGGTCCATTCTGATTTAAGCTCATGAGTTCAAGGAGTTGTAGCCTAAGGCATAGGTAACCTTTTAAGGATTTGCTTTGAGCTGTGAAACTCAAACAAACTCAAAGAGCAAAGTTAAGTCTGTGTGTGTTATCTTCAGGAATGTCTTCATGTGCATACTACATATCAATTGGTGGCTACTCAGAAAGGCGTTTAAATGTGAGCAGCCAGCACTGAGTGACCAAGAATAGTTTTGAGCAGAAAGGGTTTAAATAGATTAATTTTGCAATCAGTAGCTATCACTTATTTCTGCTGTTCATTGCAAATTAGCCTGGATTCAGCTTTGTGAGCATGTTGCATTTGCATTTGGGAAAGTTAGTAGGTGGACAGGAGAAAGAAACTCTACTCTCACTCATGAAACCCCCAGTGATGCACAGCTTGAAATTTGAATAAAAGCATTTGTTCTTCTTCCTGTGCTTTTACTATTTTTCTAACAAGGATTAATCCAACAGAAATCAGTGTGTTCTGTGACCTGTATTTAGTCTTTCTCTTGTGAACCAGACTGGAAAAACAGTAAAGAGGGTAAGTGACAGATGTGGATAAGGTGGTTATGAAGAAAAGAGGTTTAGAGGAAAGAACAATTTGGGATGTCATAGTTTCCTTTTATGTAAGTAAAGGGGAAAAAAAACATGACTAGGTAGTGTGAGTAACTTAAAACCTTGGCTGGAAATACTTTTCACTTGAGTTCTCCTACTTACTCCAGATTGGAAAAGTGATTATGTATGTTCTCACTGAAAGAATTACCATGGATTTTCATGGACTTTTTTCCATCTGTGCTTCTGTGTTAGCTTTTATCTGCCTTAATCCCTTTCAGAAGTCTGTTCTGAGTGCCTCATTTCCTGTATGTTGTGCCTAGCTACATTTTCTTTATCTGGTACATTTGACTGGCTACATTTTCTTTTTCATTCTGGGGTTTTTGCTGTTGTTGTTGTTTATGGTACCTTTAGATATCTGTATATTAGGTAACTTTGTATTAATAGACATGATTTTGAAATACCATGGAGATAGTAGCTTCTCCTTCTTTATGCATACAATATTACTTTAGGAATTTATCCAAAAATCACCTAACTCCATTAGTTCAAATGACTAAATACAGAATACAGTGCAAATGCAAGATGCAAACTAATCTAAAGTTAGCATAAGTAAGCATGACTTTCAGCAATGCCTGAGAAAATTCTTTATTGGCAGGAATAAGTTGATTCTGTAATACATGCATGGCAGGGTAACATCACTTAGAATTCCACTTTCAGCAGAGATTGAAGTTAGTGTACAGCAGGAAAGCTGTCTTCGCCCCAAAAGCAGGAATAAATGGAGATTTCTGTGTTTTTCTTCCAGACACAGTTTTGATTCCTGTGATCAAATAGCAAATTTAGTTTAAATCTGGGAAGCTCTCAGCTGGTTAATTATGAGACTTAAAGAAATATCTTGTCATTTCACTTTTTTTCCTCTCTACATATCATAGAACAATTTACATTGGAAAAAACCCTTAAGATCATAGAGCCCAACCCTTAACCTAACACTGCAAAGGCCACCACTAAACTATGTCCCTAAACACCACATCTATACATCTTTTAAATACCTCTAGGGATGGTGATGCAACCACTTCCCTGGGCTGCCTGTTACGATGCTTGACAAACCTTTTGGTGAAGAAAGTTTTCCTAATATCCAATCTAAACCTCCCCTGGCACAACTTGAGGTCATTTCCTCTCCTCCTATTGCTTGTTACTTGGGAAAAGAGACCAACACCCATCTTGGTACAACCTTCTTTTCGGTAGTTGTAGAGAGGTCTCCCTTGAGCCTCCTTTCCTTCAGGCTAAACAACCCCAGTTCCCTCAGCCACTCTTCATGGGACTTGTGCTCTAGACCTTTCATCACCTTCATTGCTCTTCTTTGGACACACTCCAGAACCTCAATGTCTTTCTTGTAGTGAGGCACCCAAAACTGAACACAGAAATCAAGGTGCAGCCTCACCACTGCCAAGCAAAAGGGGACAATCACTTCCCTAGTTCTGCTGGTCACACTATTTCTGATACAAAGCAGGCCTTGTTGGCCACCTGGGTACATTGTTGTCTCATATTCAGCTGGCTGTCAACCAATACCCCCAGGTCTTTTTCCACCAGACAGCTTTCTAGCTGGTCTGCTCCAAGCCTGTGACGTTGCATGGGGTTGTTGTGAGACAAGTGCAGGACCCGTCACTTAGCCCTGCTGAATCTCATATATTTGGCCTCAACCCATCAATCCAGCCTGTCCAGATCACTCTGCAGAGCCTTTCTACCCTCAAGCAGATTGACACTCCCTTCCAACTTGGTGTCTTCTGCACACTTACTGAGGGTGCACTCAATACCCTCATCCAGATCATTGATAAAGATATTAAATAGAACTGGCCCCGTATCATTGACTTCTAACATAGCACCAAGCAATTTAAATAATTCTTAACTAACCAGTAGCTGAAGAATCCAAAGTCATATGCTGGACCACAGTGAAAAACTTGAGCTCATTGTCAGTGGGTTATTTGACAGGACACTAGATCAGAATTGTTGCATATTCCCCCATAATAAGATTAAATATTGTTGGCTTAGAAATACAGATTCTGAACTGTATTTTTCATATACTTGACAATGATCTGGTGTTCAAAATGTTTAGTCTAAAATATTTGCTCATCAGTTTACACGGTACAGAAAGATTTCCTCACCGGGGTTCAAGTTCATACTCTTAACTGGAGTATGTGATGGAGACAATAATATTTGAGCTAGTAAGTTTTTATTTTGTTAATTATTTTTGCCCACGAGAAATAGTGCTGAAATAGGACAATTTTCAAGAACATTCACTCAGGAATATGAAAGATGGACAATCTAATGCTGAATAATTTAAAATCAGAGTATGATGAGGAAATCCCCATAAATGCCTAATTAGAAAATTATTTCATTGTTTTATCCTCTTATTATATCTTCAGATTACTTCTGGATAAAATAACATCTATCTTGTTATGGACATCCTGCTTGTACTATATGGGCATATGAGTACTCTCATTGCTAAACACAACTGTATGATCACTAATTTGAGCATGTTAAGGTGATTAAAGGTCCATTAACCAGCGACTAATTTTTCCCATACTCTTCGAGTGACTGGTAATTACCATATTGTTTAGTAAAAAAGGAGGAGAGAAGGGAGGTGGATGGAGAGAAGAAATGTGTTAATATTCTACTAAGCAACCATTTAGCATTTACATTCAACTCTGAACATATTAAATTTCCTGTTGTTGAAGGTTCATTAATTCATGTCAGTGTGAAATACCAAGGCGGTTTGTGTGTCCAGACACTTCTTTAATTCCATATCCCAAAAATAACCTTGAAAGGAAGTCATAGTCTGCAAATAATGACAACTTCTACTTAATGTAGAGAGTAGGTAATTAAACAAATTTCTTGAAAGGTTATAGTCACAACTGTGTAGGAGTGCTGTCATTGTTAAATGCTGAAAAATAAAAGAGACCTAGAGTTAAATTCATCTACATTATATATAGCTCTCATTGTGGTTTTTTTTTTTGTGGGTTTTTTTTTTTTTTTTTTTNTTTTTTTTTGGTTTGCTTTCAGTT
This sequence comes from Otus sunia, assembly GCA_010365825.1. Classification (NCBI taxonomy): domain Eukaryota; kingdom Metazoa; phylum Chordata; class Aves; order Strigiformes; family Strigidae; genus Otus; species Otus sunia. The sequence goes on from ML997797.1 coordinate 158,604, forward strand.
ATTAGTTATTTATAAAAAGGGAAACCATATTTGCAGGTTCTCCCCCAAAATGTAATTCAGTAGTCAGAGCTGTGGCATGTTACATTTCACTTGTGTGTTTACAATGAACAGAACCAATGTATATAAGGTGTAAACATTTACTGTAGAAGCTTTTCTTTCAGTAATTACTATGAAAAGCTTCTGATATTTTGGACAGCTTTTAAAATCTGTAAAAAATAAATAAACACTTTAAAAAATATACACTGTCTCTGTGTTCTGTACTTGTACAGTAAAACAAAAGTTCTTAGGGACATTTTTGTTGCCATTCTCTTCTATGAAGTGAATACTTCAGAATGATGTGTCTTTCATCATATAATTGCTATTCCTTAATTAAACTGGAAACCAAGTTTCTAAATGGGTGTTATGATGTGGCGAGGGACACAAACTTACAGAGGAGGGTGGAAACTGCAGATGAAACCTACAGTTTCTGTGATGTATTTCAACACTGTGCATTTGCAAGATTTCAGGTTTCTGTACTGTTGCCAAAGTGCGTATCTCAACAAAAAACCTGTATTTAACACAGAGGATTAATCAAACCTTCTTTCCAATCAGATGTAATTTCATCTAGCATGACTCTTTTCTAACATATATTGGATCAGCTACCCTATGTGAATTTTTTCCTTTCTTTTGTATTTTTGGATTACACCAAATAGTTTTTTCTGTTATTATTCACTAATGCTCTATGTTTTTACTAGCTGAAAACCCAAGATGTGATTAACCTAGAAAGCAATTTACATGCAACTCCATGCATTCAGAGGGATGTTGTGAAAGAGATGAAGCTGTATATTAATTTGAATATTTTTTGACAGATGGAAGAAATATAGAAATAATGAAGAAAGACGTGTCTTAGCAGAACCCATGTTAAAACAGTTCTGCATGATTTCAGGATTTCTTCTATATTTCCTGGACTTTCACAGAAATAGATTTCAGTTTTAATTTTATATTTGAGCATGGGTGTGATAAGAAGTAGGAATTTAGGATAAGAAGTAGTGTTTCATAGCATGACAATGTATCTTGTGCTTCTCCTCTTAGAGCTGATAACCATCACCTGATCCCTCTCAATTATTATCAGATCGTGTACCTGAGAAGAAGGAGGAGCTGTTGTACCTTGTTTTCAAATGGCAGTCATGAATCATCTCCCTCCCTTTCTTCTCCTGAATGATGCTGTTAAGAGCCACAAGACAAATCACCACATAGAAGCAGATCCTCGTTTCTTTTCTAAAGCTGATAAAGGTCTTGCACAGCTCATTTAACTACCCTTGATATGGGAAATGCCAGGGATCAAAATCCTTGTGTGCCACATTGAATTAAGTATAACATCTTGGTTTTTTAAATCCCTTTGTCTTAGTTAATTTGTTACATAATGTTGGCTTTAATTTACAATAGGTTTTGCCTGTAGTTTGCATTCCCTACAATCAAGAGAATAATCTGCCCTATAAAAAAGGACCCATGTGGGAAAGTAAATGCCAGGTGGCTTATTGTAGGAGATACAGCATTTCCTCTGCATTATTGATAGAAATCTGCTTAGAGAGGATACGTGTTTGACAATTCTGCATAATAAATTATTGCTTTAATATTTATACCTCTCCCTCTTTCTCCTTGTGTGTGATTTAATGACTCATTTAACATGTTCCTAATTCCTTCAATAATATTAGAAATCTGTTTCATAAGTATGCCTTTGTACTTATTACTTAAACTGTAGAACACAAGATGGCTTTGCTTATCTGAGGTTACTCTGTGCAGATTAACTATATGTAAACAAGAGAAGTTAGTTTTGAGAGGAATAATAATAAATCTTTGGGCTAAAATCATCTAGTGAATAAGCACTAAGACCATAGGTTATTTAATAGAAATTGTTAGACTCACAGTGGCATTGGTAAGGGCTATGGCCTCTGAAAAATTATTCTTTTTCCAGTTTTGCTTGTGTAAAACAAACAGCCTTATGATTTGTGAATATGTTTACTCCTTAGCCAAATTTACAGGTGAGAGGCAGTCTAAGTTGTGACTGTCTATGGCAACTATTGGAGAGAACCTGTCATTGTAAATATCAGTCAGTAAATTGCAGGATAAGTCATTTAACAATATTTTCTAGTGTAGAGCATAAACAAGATGATGTCAAAAAACTGAATGTGCCATAAACTCTGAATAGAGGTGGCATCAGGCAGAATTAAACAATAATTTATCTTGGAAGAGACTTCTGGATGTCCATGGTCCAATCCCTCACTCAGAGCTATGTCAGCTGAGATCTGTCTGCCCAGGGCCTTGTCCAATCAAGCTTTTATTCCTAATGTATTATCAGAACCTCCCTTGCTGTACCTTTTCTCTGTTGCATCTCATTGTGCCACTGCATAACTCCAAGGAGGTGTATAAATGTCTGACAAGATATACTCCAGCAGGGACTATTTGTGGATGTATTGCATTGCAATGCAGGAGTCAGGCCAGGGTGTGCATGTTGATGTCAATCTAATCCAATGATATTCCATCTATTATATCAACTACAGGCGGGATAATGTTCCTTGGACTTAGTGCCAGAATACAACAGAGACACATTCTGTTTTGTGCACACTTGTGCTTTATTTGTAGTCAAGAAGTTCCAGAATAAGGCAGATATTTGACAGCTTAACAAAATTCCTGCTTGTGCCAAGCTAAGGAGTGGAGTGTCAGAGTATGAAGTTGTGTCCAGGGATACTGGAAGAGATCATGGACTGGCCAGAAGGTAGAGATTTTGGAGCGCTGCCTGAGGAGGTGGCTCGTGCCCAAGAGGCACCGCCATATAACGAGTTACCAGAAGATGAAAGGCGGTATGCCCTGTTTACTGATGGATCCTGTCGTGTGGTAGGAAACCATCGGAAGTGGAAAGCTGCTGTGTGGAGCCCCACAAGACAAGTCATTGAGGCCACTGAAGGAGAGGGCGAGTCAAGTCAGTTTGCAGAAGTAAAAGCGATCCAACTAGCCCTAAAGATTGCTGAACGAGAAAAGTGGCCAGTACTGTATCTCTACACTGACTCCTGGATGGTGGCTAACGCCCTGTGGGGGTGGCTACAGGAGTGGAAGAAGACCAATTGGCAGCGCAGAGGTAAACCCATCTGGGCTGCCGCATTGTGGCAGGACATCGCTGCCCGAGTGGAAAACGTGGCTCTAAAGGTACGTCATGTAGATGCTCACGTGCCCAAAAGCCGTGCCACCGAAGAACATCAAAACAATGAGCAAGTAGACAAGGCTGCCAGAATTGAAGTAGCTCAGCTGGACCTGGACTGGGAGCGCAAGGGTGAGCTATTTGTAGCTCGATGGGCCCATGAAACATCAGGGCATCTCGGGAGAGATGCAACGTACAGATGGGCTCGTGATCGAGGGGTGGACCTGACCATGGAGGCCATCTCACAGGTCACTCATGAATGTGAAACGTGTGCTGCAATCAAGCGAGCCACACGAGTAAAGTCTCCCTGGAACAGAGGGCGATGGCTGAGTTTTCAATATGGTGAGGCCTGGCAAATTGACTATATTGGTCCATTGCCACGAACACGCCAAGGCAAGCGCTACATACTCACCATGGTAGAAGCAACTACTGGGTGGCTTGAAACGTACCCTGTAAATCATGCCACTGCCCGAAATACCATCTTAGGTCTTGAAAGGCAAATTTTGTGGCGACATGGTACTCCTGAAAGAATCGAGTCAGACAATGGGACCCATTTTCGAAATAATCTTATCAACTCCTGGTCAAAGAAACACGGCATTGAGTGGGTGTATCACATCCCTTATTACCCACAAGCGTCTGGAAAGATTGAAAGATATAATGGACTGCTGAAGACTATGTTGAGAGCATTGGACAATGGGGGATGGAAGCACTGGGATGTAAATTTAGCAGAAGCCACTTGGCTGATCAACACCAGAGGATCTGTTAACCGTCCTGGTCCTGCCCAAACCAAACCCCTTCATACTGTGGGAGGAGATAAGGTCCCTGTAGTACACACAGGGAAATGGCTGGGGAAGGCAGTGTGGATTGCTCCTCCCTTGGGAAAAGGCAAGCCCACTCGTGGGATTGTTTTTGCTCAGGGACCTGGATGTACTTGGTGGGTAATGCGGGAGAATGGGGCTACTCAGTGTGTGCCTCAAGGAGATTTAACCTTGGGGGGAAAATAATCTGTGGGCTGAGTTGTATGTTACAGGAGGTGATGGAGGAAGTAGGAACGATGAAGAGTGAACGAGATACGTGTGATGATGACCTAAACCTAGCCGGTGCTGGAGTCCAAGAGTCAAGCATATTGCTCCTGTCCTGAACATCCATCTTGACAGACAGGAGCCAAGTCAATGGACATCTGGAGAAGTGAAGAAAGCTTACGGAATGAATAAATGAGTGTTATGTGGGACCTGGGCATGACGTAAATGGTATGGAATAAGGGGTGGAGACTGTACTGGGTCTGGCTGAGCCGGAATTGGTTTTCCCCTGTAGCAGCCCTCATGGTGCTGTGTTTTATGTTGGGAGCTGGCAGGGTGCTGATAGCACCCTGGTGTTGTGGCTACTGCTGAGTAGTGCTTACACAGCACCAAGGCTCTTTCCAACATTTTCCCCCCCCACAGTGGGACGGGGTGGGCAAGATCTTGGGAGGGGACACAACCAGGACAGCTGACCCGTACTGACCAAAGGGATATTCCATACCATATGACGTCTGCTCAGTATAAAGCTGGGAGAAAGGAGGAAGGGGGTGGGGTCACCCTTGGTCCTCCGAGGCAACCACTACGCGTATTGGAGCCCTGCTTCCTGAGAAGGCCCAACATCGCCTGTTCATGGGAAGTAGAGAATAAATCTGTTTTCTTTATTTTGCTTCCGCGCGCGGCCCTTTGCTTCGCTTTGCTTATATTAAAACTGCTTTTGTTTTACCACAAGGGTTGGGTGTTTTTTTTTTTTTCTTATTTTCTTTCCCCTCTTTGCTCGGTTGAGAAAGAAGAGGAAAGGGGGGGAAGTGATAGAGCGACTTGGTGGGTACCTGGCCTTTAGCCAAGGTCAAACCCCCACAGTCTGGAAGGTACTGTTTGCAGTCATTATTCTGGCTGGAAATTTAGCTGCCAGTTAGTGTAGGTAGAATCTCATATATGGGATTTCCTTTCAAGTCAGGCTGAAAAGAAATCTGATATGCAATGCACTCCAAGATCACATATGTGATTTTCCATATTGACTCAGTCCACTTCCACCTGTTGAGGTTTTAATGTTAAAAGTTTGGTTACAGATTATTTAATTTTCCTTTTTCCTTTGAGTATGACAAAAGTAGACAGACTTGGAGAAGAGCTGCTGATACTTTGTGGTGTTAAGAAGTCTGTCATCTTAGAGGATTTAAGCTGTTGAAGTATGGGCTGGATGAGCAGACAGTGTGGTAGACTGAAAACTAATTCAACAGCCAGGCTCAAAGGCAAGTGATGAGAGGAACAATGTCTAGTTGGAGGCCAAGAACTAAGTAAGTACCCTAGGGGTCAGTACTGGGTCCAAAGTTGTTTAATATCTTCACTAATGATTTGGATGATGGTGCAGCAAGTTTGCAGATGACACAAAACTGGCAAGTGTCTGATACACCAGAGGATTGTGCTGCCAGAGAGACCTGGACAGGCTGGAGAAATGGACTGATGGGAACCTTGTGAAGTTCAACAAGGGCACTTGCAAAGTCCTGTACCTGGGGAGGAACAACCACTGGCACCAGTATGTGTTAGGGTTATCCAGATGGAAAGCAGCTTGGCAGAAAAGGACCTGGGGATCCTGGTGGACATCAGGTTGAACATGAGTCAACAATGTGTCCTTGTCTCAAAGACATTAACAGTATCCAGGGCTGCATTAGGAGCGCTGTTGCCAGCAGGTGGAATAAAGTGTTTCTTCCCTTCTACGCAGCAGTGGTGAGGCCACCCCTGGAATACTGTGTCTAGCTCCGGGCTCCCCAGTACAAGAGAGATGTGGACATACTGGAGAGAGTTTAACAAAGGGCCAAGAAGATGATGAAGGGACCAGAGTATCTCTCCTATGAGGAAAGTCTATGAGAGCTTAGAATGTTCATTCTGGAGAAGAGCAGGCTTGGAGGAATCTTATCAATGTATAGAAATATCTGGAGAGGGTGAAAAGAAGACAGATCCAGGCTCTTTCCAGTGGTGCCCAGCAACAGAACAAGAAGCAATTGTCAAGAGCTGAAACACAGGAGGTTCCTCCTTAACATCAGAAAACACTTTCCTACTGTGAGAGTAATCAGTCACTGCCACAGATTTCCCAGAGAGTTTTTGTAGTGTCTATCCTTGAAGGGATTCAAAAAATGTCTATAATCAACTTTTGCAGACCTGCTTAAGCAGCAGGGTTAGACAAGATGACCTCCAGTGGGCCCTTCCAACCTCAAACATTCTGTGATTCTGTGAAAGAACTATGTAAAACAACAAGGTTGAACAAGATCACCAAAGAATTTCAATGCTCTTGGATTGCAAAAGAGTAAATAGACACAGAGTAAGTCTATGAGCATTTTATTTCCAGCCCAAGACAACTAGCCCTCCAAAATCCTACTGCAATGGACAGTATGTGCTGTTGAGGATAACTCCTTATCTTATCTACTAAGGTTCAAAGAAGTAATAATCTGAATTAACTGAGCAATGAGATATGATGGGTTGTGCATTATGGGATCATTAGTATATAGAATCATAGAATCATGCAATTACTTAGGTTGGAAAAGACCCTTAAGATCATTGAATCCAACTGTTAACCTAGCATTACCAATTCATATGTTTCATTCCTTAAAGAGACAGTTAAAGGCCATTGCATTCACATGTCTGAGGAATTCATAAATGACATCATAAAATAAATCCAGGAGTTTGTTTCTCTTTACTGTTAATTATAATTTTGTATCTTTTGCACAATGGTCAATTTTCATTTTTGTTCTATGATTACTTTTAGTGTTTCAGTGTCTTTGGGTATTTGGGTTTTTTTTTATTCTTTCAATTCTTAATGGAAAGAAAAGAGAAAATTTGGGAGATGAATATGGAGAATAAACTTTTAGCCAATTTTCCTTTGCCTATTGGGGCAAAAAGGAGAAAAGGAAGTGGACAGTTAAAGGCTAATTTAGAACTTTATTATTGACCACCTTTTTTGCACAGAGCCTCTAGCTTCTTCTGAAAAACTGAATACCTTGTTCTACCTGATAAGCTTGTGAGTTCCAAACTTTTCCAATTTCATGGACCTTTAATTCTGTATTTTGTAAGAATTTGCATAAGTTTTTATACGCATACAGAAGGATGTATTTAATAAAACAGAGAACTACTTCAGAATACAGCCTCTAGACACAGCTAATGTGAAGAACTGTATGCCAGCTGAAAACTGCAGCTGGTTTGTTACTTGTGAAAAATAAACATGTAAGAGCCATAGCTGCAAACAACAGGAGAGCAACACAGTAACAGCAATATATTTTGTGTGTTGGTGTACGAAAGGAAGCACACCAGACTGCAATTTCTAGTGTATGTGGAAGTACCTCACTTTTGCAATTTTCAAAAGATGTTGGGAAATTTTCATGCAAAATTCTGTACAAACATCTTTCTTCTACAAAAGTAAAATGCCAAATTGTGTTCCTTTCCTTTCTCTCTGTTCCCCAAACATATGACGAGAAGGGAACTGAGATGGAGAGATTCACAGAAATCTTTGTTTCTTTTGAAATTCTTGTTGAGGAGCTTGGTAGAAACATTCTGTCTCTTGTGTTCCTGAGCAAAATTCTGAGATTTTTTGAGTATTCCCATCACTTGATTACTGGCTGTTTAGAAGCAAGGATTTTGTTGCAGGATAATCCTTTATGTGCTTGGCCTCCCTACAGGAAAAAAAAAACAAAAAAAACAAAAAAAACAACCAAAACCCAACTCCTTTTAAAACTACGAGTTTTGTAGTTTGGAGACCATTCTGAACCCTCTACAGCACTTTCAGATAATAACCTTGATTATGGCCTACCTGTGCATCAATATCTGCTAATGCAGAGGAGGCTTCTAAATGATATTAGCTGCCTTTTCAGCTACTGTGTTCCTGTAAATCCTATGACAGAAAGCCCACATGCATCGGAATGTGTAGAGGTGGTGTCAGTGCATGGAGTCAGGATATCTTTTGCAGAGGGTGTTGATGATAGTTACAGAAGTAATTTCATAGTTTGGTTTAGGAGTGGCAGGGTATTACTGCAACAGTTTTCTCATCCTGTACTTTGTAAGTAGCGTATGTAAGGGTTTGTGGAAGAAGATTGTCTGCTCCTTTAAGGGTTAATGACCTTTTCAATGCAACAAGGGAGAATAAGAAAAGGAGAAGGCCAGAAACAGGAACATACAGAGACACAATGCTGACAGACCAATGAAGGAGACAGTGACGAGAACCGAGCCTGGTATGTCATGCTCATCAGTGATGGTGTGAGAGAGTCTGAAGATGTTTATTTCAATGATGTTATCTGATAGGGAATCCTGGAAATTGGGAAAATAAGGGAAAAAATAGGAAACCAGAAACAAAATGTGTGGAGACACAGATCTAATAAAAGAAACATGGAGACAATGACAAGAAACAAATTTCGCCACTCACACTAGTTGATGGCCCATCAAGAAAGTACAAGAGGAGGACAGGACATGGCTGTCTCCATGGTTTATGTGAGTCCTGAATCTGGGTGTTGCTGAAAACAGAGACTTGTCTGTGTCAGTTTGTGTGACCAGCCATGTCAGTGTCTCTTGTGCCCATGTCTCTGGGCCATGTGTGCAGCTTAGAGACTGGTTGAACCAGCACCCAGGGAAGAGACAGTCAGGTGCCACAGTCCAGCCAGTGGCAGCACTGCACCAGAGCAGGTGGAACAGGCCACCATGCTCCTCACATCCCTAAACACTATAGTTACTAAACTATGGAAAATTACTTTAAAGCTAGTTCTGTCATTTAACTTGATCCTTCTGGAATAAATAAGAAAAGCTGAAGAAAACTGAAACCTGATACATGCTTTGTAAAAATATATAAAAATATAACATTTTTCTTACTTCTTAGGGCTTATTAAGCTTTGTCAGTGTTAATGATCAGTGAGCATACTTATTTGACCATTTAAATCAATGTAATTATTTCATTGATACATTGCCAATAATGGTAGTAAGCTGCTTACATTTCGTCAAGTGAAAATATCACCTTTCGTTTTAGAATGGACACTGCTTTTCTCAACATTTAGCAGGGATTTCTGAGATGAATCATACATGAATGTGTCTTTAATGATTATATATCTGTTTGTCTTGCCCTAGTAGTGAATAACTATAAAATCAGAAATATTCAGTTGCTGCATTCCTACCATGGTTCTGAGTCATATAACTACTATAAGTTTTTCTTTGTTCTACTGGTGTTTATTTTTTAAACTTTCTACTACTTCTCACAGTCTGATGCCTGCCAAGTTATCTCTCCATATTTGCAAATTTTTTATCTTGTTTTTATTACTATTATGACTATCAGTTTTAGTCTTAGACCTTTATGTATTGACATGTAAAATGTTGCTTTGCATTTTTAGAAGGACTTTATATCCTATCAGACCTGACCTAAACAAATTCTGTCAAGCAGACCATCTGTCTCTTGGGAAAAATGTTTTTTAAAAGTAGTTTCCTCTGTAAAAACAGATTCTAACAAAGATTTTGCATTATTCAATTTGCCTGAATGTGAGAAGATTTACGTTTGTGCTTTGGATGTGAGAGAAGTTTTGATCTAGATGTGTGGAGCCTGGTAATGACTGGAAAACTCTATTGTTAAACAATCTCTTGCAAAGTTGATGTGAAACATAGTGGTGTAGCATTTTTTGTTGTCTGATGGTTTTTGAGACATCGGATTTGTAAGACTGAAAATGCCTTTATAAGTTCTTGGGTGTATGTACATATATATGTTTCACTGCGATTTATTGTGTGTTTGTAGCTATATGTATGCTATGCATTCCCTTGCCTTGCCTTGCCTTGCCTTCCCCTTCCCCTTCCCTTGACTCTGACTGCTAGAGTCTCTGAACTTTGGGACCAGGCTTTCCCCCCCGCTCCCCCCCCCTTTTTTATGTTAAGATCAAGATGCTAATGATCATCAGCATATCTTTTCAATTATCAGAAAATTTATTTTAAAAAGAGTTGCATTTGTTCTAAAATTTCTCCTTAAGTATAACAAGTACTTTTTAAAAGAGAAAAATCTCAAGTGATGGAAAAATATTATCACCAAAATAGTTTTGTTGCTATTGTTTTTGAAAGGAAGGTGACTAAAGGAAGACAGTTCTTCAGAGAATAATCATTTATTCCAATGTGATTCTCTAAGAAAAAGATATCTGTGTATCTCTCAATATCTATTTGGTTTGTGGGTAAGAAGAAAAAAGCAGTACTACCTGAAAGCATTTTTTTATATTGCTGACAAAAATATCAGTGAAAATTGAACAAAAAGAATTGTTTAATATTTTCCACAGACAATTGTTTATATTTTTGAGTGACTCTACCTAAAAGTTGTATTGCCACCGATGACTGTAGAGCAATTAAATGTTTTATCTAAAGTGTTTTAACTATGCTGCCATAAACTTTCCCTTCACGAGAAAGTTATACCTAGGGAATACTGCAGAAAGAATTCTGAAAACATTTATAGAATATATATACATATACACACACATAAAGCAATAAATACATAGAATATATATTGGAAATCTGTCTGGGCTTAAGTGCCTTATAAACTTCAGCCAATGAGTGTGACTTTGTATTGAAACAAAGGTCAAGATTAAAAAACACCCAAAACACCTTGGGAGAAGAAGCTGCTTTCTGCAGGTGTTCTTGGGGGATCTTTTCATACCTAAGAAGTAGTTACGATAGCCACAGCATAAGCATAACAATGGAATTTCAAGCTTCAAATCACACATGTGGGAAAGCAAATAGTTTGACTTCAAATCTGCTCAGGTACATCACAGCTCCAGCTGTAGGCAGACCCCAATGTACCCATGATGGGCCTAAACCAGGTCTCCAGAGCTGTTTCCCCACTAGGCACTCACCATGGAGGCATCAGTGTAGCATTAGGCAGGCTTGGTGGGCAAAGGCAGCACAAGGCTGCTTATCAGGCTCCTGTATGACAGACAAGTTGTCACCAGATCAGGTCCACAGCAAGGCAGGACAAAATTGAAGGTGACATTACCATTTCATAGTAAAGTATGCAGAAAGACAAGGAGACTACCAATAAAGACAGCCAAAGGCAAAAATCAGGACCATATGAAGTGAGGTTGACCCAGAAATGCCAAGAACTTGTCAATCTTCACAACTATGTAGGAAATATAGATTTTGGGGGAGGATAGAGGAGACTGATTTCACTCCACATGGTAGACACTACACATTTCTGAGTTCATTAAAAAGAGTGTATAGCAAAAAGTGGAACTGGATTTGAATATCACCTTTTTTCAAATTCATTATTAGCTGGTGTATGCTGTTCGGGAGAGGCTTTTAAGCATATATAGTGTGAAAACTTAATATGAAAATAAATGATGTTATTAGAGTATCTGTTGTGTTAAAAGCAAAAAAATCTCAGGTCTGAAGATTATTAGTATTGCTCTGACCGTGGATTTCTAGTGACTATCCTGCTCATAAAATCACTTCCTGTCAACACACATGTGATTTCAGGCTGCTGAATTTGGATATATTTTTTTCCCGAGGTCTGTAAAATTACTTTTTTTAGAAACTGCAGTAGATCCTACTGGCTTTCACTGCAGTGCTAGTTCCCCTGGGATTAATTTTTTTACTATGTGCTGTTAATAATTCAACTAAAATTAATAAATTACTGACTCAGGGGGATATTCTGTTTTGGACTTCTTATGCCTAAACTGTGCACAACTATATGGAGTATCCTGATTAGTATCACGCAGATCTTTGCCTTAAGTTGCTGATGGATATAGGTGGAGAGAGAAGGAAACTAGAGTTAAGAGAGTAGAATTAAAAGCATAATGAAGTTTGTTGTACCTAATTAATTTCCTAACAGCAGCAATTTTCTCTGTCACTTCCTTCTTTAGGAAAATTACAGGGAACTCTAAGGAATTTAGAAACTTGCTGTATTCTTAAAGCAAAAAGTAAATGTGACTTTGACACATTCAGAAGTAAACGACTGGAAATTTAGTACCCCTCCAATTATGTAGTAATTTGTAAAATAGAGGATATCATGAAAGGAAAGCACAGGGTAAACGGTGAAGGTGTTCAGGAATTACAATGTCTGCTCCAGCACTGAGTTTTATATGACTTTGGGTTTATTAATCGTCTGATTTTTCCTGTGTAAAAGCATTATAATAACATCACAGGAGGGATGAGAGGGCTAAATAATACTTGCAATGTGCTTTGAATAATAAGTTATGAAATATGATTTAATAATATCACTAAAATGCGTATATTTCCTTTCGGATATTTAGCCCTGTCACCATCAATCTCTCCCTTGCTGTGACAAGAATTTTTCCTGATGAAGAAATTTTGAAGAAGAATGTCAAAAGCTGAAAAGTAAACTTTTGTTATATTTAAAATTGTTAAATTATTGGGGGAAGATGCAGAATTAAAATAAAATTATAACAAATAGAATAGTTATAGAAAACAATTAGATAAGAAGGTACATCAGAGAAATCTGTTTGGCTGAACAGTGGATTACTTTCAATGACTTTGTGTCTAACTTTTTTGGGGAAAAACAATATTTGGAGAATTTATATTTGTTTTGTGTGGAAGTGGATCTTATTTCTAGTAAACACACATAAAAATGTTTGCTTAATTTCAAGAGAGTAAGAATAGTGTTTTTGTATAACTAGACCAAAATTATTTCTTTTTCTTTTCCTTTTTTTTTTTCCTTGAATATTTTTAAGGCCAAATCTTTCAATTTTAAGAACGTTTCCTTGGCATGACTAAGCCTCTCACTGAGGAACACATGGGACTTTGCAGAATGTCATATATTGTAAAATGCTTGTCATATATTGTAAAATGCTCTACATGCTGAAAAATTAATTTGATTTTCAAGTGTAGTAAATTAATAAAAGATGGAGTATACCTGTGGGCTACAGATTATGAGCTGCCACAACGAGGCTGGGAGTATATTTTGGCTTCAGGTATGTGGGATGGGATAAGATGGTGCAACTAGAATTGAATGGATCTAAAGATGTTGCATTGACATTTATTTAAATCTATTGTAGTTGAAACTACAAGACTTGATTTTGCCATAAGATTTCTTGAAGATAACTGTGCTGCAGTGAAGTACAGCAATTACATTAAGGGAAGAGAGACTTCTAGAAAGGACAAGTATTGTGCACCTTATGTGCACCTTATGCTTATCTTGTGCATATCCACTAAATATGTTCAGCTAGTTTTGTTCTCATATTTCCATAATACCATAGATAATGTTTGAAAAGCAAAACAACAAAATGTGCAAATGCCAGTTTCGTTCTGAGTGTGATAAAGAAAATGATCTAGTAAACAGATCTGGGCAAGAGAGAACTCAGAGAAGAGATGTGGAATGTCATGAGCGAGAGGTGAGGAGTGAGAGAAAAATGGCAGAAGAGGAGGGTAGGTGTCAAACACTAAGCTGCATAGTAAAGGTAACTGTTTACTTAATTTCATTATTCGTAATCAGCTCTGTTGAAAACCTAATTCAGAAGCAAGGCTTTGCTGAAAGGAATAGAGTGGGTACCAACGATGTAAAGAATAATTTATATTTATTAGAAATCAGAAGTAAAAGAATGGAAAGGGTTGGGTAGCTGCTGTAGTTGAGTAGGAATTTATTTATGTTCACTAAAATTTGTGTTACAAAAGGCAACTGACAGTATTCACTGCTATTGAAATACCACAGACAATTCTGTGAAATGACAGTTCCCCATTCCCTGTTTGATTAAAAGATTTCCCCAAAAGTACTTTGCTTAACAAATGAGCTACAATAGAAGGAATAAGGACATTAATGTGAAGTGTTACATATATTTCTATTATTTTAGTAGCAAGGTGCCATGTCTATACCACAACATCTGTTAACTGAGTGTGCATCTGTCTGATAATTACAACTTGAGGTGCTGCTACTGTTTACAAGCATCCAATAGATATTTACCAGAATGTTATTAAAGCAGCATCAACAGGAAGAAATATCTACCAACAGTCTATTAATAGTCTGAATCTCTGTCACTTTATTGCTTAGCAAGTCACGTCACTAATAGATTTGTACAGCTCTGCTTAAAGGATTTAATAGGTTTTGCAAATGTAATTTCATATTTGATCTGGTTTTACCAGTGATATGTTCTTGTTGATAACACAAAAATAATGTTTTACTCTTCTGCTGGATGAAATGACAGTTTTTCTTTTTAACCGTATAATCAGTATCTCAACAGAGTTCTAGTCCTGGGGCTTAGCAACCTATAAGAGTGTTGTTTAACAGTGTTGTACAACACACTGATTAGCAAACAACATGTGCCAAAGCTTCTCAACCTGGAAACCTCCTTGGTTCTATGCTGTGAAGCTGTACTGTAAATCTTAAAAGATTCGTGAGAGAAAGCCAGCATTCTTCATTGAGAGCTGGGGTGAATGCTTGACATAGGAAAAATATTCTGCAGAGAATATGGAGTGTTTGAAAGATAATTTCTGTTATACACTGTGAGCAGAAAGATTAAATACTTTTTATGTTTTTAAGAAAGTATTTACAAGATCTGAGTGAAGGTAAGAAAAGAAGATAATATTGACTACTTGATGATTTTGACTGTCTAGCCTAAAAATAGGATTCTGTTTCTCTCCAGTAGGTAAAAGTTGATACTACAGCTGGGTGCAAGTACATCGACTTCAGTGAATTCTGGTTTTAATCTTCATGGCAAGTGCGTTCCAGATATTTAACTGATCTTTTAAATTGCTTTATAATTTTGTCTTCACATTAAAGCAAATCTCAGTTTGATTTATAGCATTTAACCTGATAATTTACTTCCAAATTATGGTTAAAAAATGAAGGTTAGTTTACCACCTGCATAATAATACTACTGATGATCCACTGTAGCTGATTTTGTCAAGTGTTTCTGTAACTATGCCTACCACTAGGTGATACTCCAAATAATTCATTAACACGAGTTGGGGATGGTGGCACACCTGTACTCACCCATTCAGTTCATCCTGAACTCCCAGTCCTACTACTGAGGAGCAATTTTCATTTGTGTCATCATTCCACTTGATACTAACAAGTTTCACTAACCTTCCTTTTACACCAAACTGAGAAAGGAGACTTGTAGACATTTCTACTGGTAGAACTTTTCTACCATTTCTAATATCAGAAAATATCCTCTGCCTGCTGGAAAGTCTTTATTGACTATTTCTAGACTACTCAAACTACAACAGCAGCCCTTAACATCCAAATCAGTTATAAATGAAATATGTCGCTCATTTCCAAAAAAAAGGAACTTGAAACTGCAAGTTTTCAAGCTATCAGAAATTTCAGAATTATTTGAACCCAGAGCTTATTAGATTTCTCAGTAAATTTTTGTGACATGGAGACACCAGACAAGGACCCTAACTGCCAGAGATCCCACATATATATGAAGGAAGTGTAGGAAGATTATCACTTCTCAATATCCCATTTTGTCAAAGACTGTGTAAAACTTTTTGTCCTGTAGTAACATTACAGCAGGAGTTCTCCTCATCTGGTTATCTATGGTGACCTAACCCCTTTTTACAGCTGATGGTTTTTTCCACATGAGCTAGCAGCTTGGTTTAAGGCTCAGCTGTAATCCCCATCTCCTGACTGTGTTCTGTGGGGTAGGGACCTCTGCCAGAATGACAGTGGTACCAAGCCCATAATGCGAGACCTCTTGCCTATCTATGTGAAAAAGCCATTGAATTTGTCTTAACAAATTATTTGGTACAGAAAAGTGTAAACCATGACTGCTGAGATATAAGAGAGTACATTCCTCCATACTATTGAGAATATTGTTGTCCAAAGGGTGGGACAATGGTCACCACATCTAAAAATCAGAATTCTTGTTGTTATAGTTCTTCCCTTTCTTCCTGGACACTATAACTACTGATAAGACAAGTCAGATTTATCGGTTGTTAGGCTGCTTGGAGAATCCCTTTTTAAAATAATGATGTTTTTCCTACTGACAAACACATCGTCTTGTTTTCTGGAAACACTTCTTCAATAAATACTAGAAATCTGTTGTTAATTATTGTTATTAGTTTAAGTGTTCATGAAAATAACTAATTCTGCAACAGCAGCTACCTATATATGAATACCTCTAATTTCAGAAAAGTCTAAGAACTAAATCAAACTGGCTTTTGATATCAAAGTATAAGACAGTTCAGTACCTTCACTAGTATACGAAACTAAATGTCAAATACATTTGACAGTGAAGAGAGACTATCTTCTAACAACTATACTTCAAAACACCCATGAACATATAATGAAAAGTCCAAGTCGTTGTTTTAGAAGAGAAAATGTTATGTCATTGTTATATAATTCTTATATAGTATATTTTGAGAGACCAGATTCAACACTTCATTAGTGCAATTTTGTCCCATTCTAGCTCTGTTGACATTAATAAAATTAAACTGCTGTCCGTCTGGAATAATATAAAAGTAAGTCAGGTGTTCTATTTTAATTTTTCCTTTTTGGTTTTACATTTATCTAAATTCCTTTTAAGTTAATGTCAAAAGCCTGGTGGGAGCAGAAGCATATTAGAGACTTCACTTCCTTCACTGAAACTGTCAGCTTCAACACAAAGCTAATCTGCAGAGAGAAAGAAATGCTTAAGAAATATTCCTCAGTCTTTTTCTCTTCTCATGTAATGTTTTGGGTTTTTTTCATTCTATAGCATTTGAATTTGAATATAAAAATACACAAAGTGATACTAAAATGTAAGCTTTTTAAAGAAGAGGCTTGGGTGTAATATCTAGCATTATGGGTAGACTTTTCATTTCTTGAAAATACTTTGTACTCTGCCTCCAATATGTTTTTTATATATTTCTACAGCTATTTATTTTCTGCATTTTGTCAGCAAATTACTCTTTGTTAGGGTTCTATGGAAAGTTTGGACTGTTTGGAGGAAATTGCGATATGTGATGGCCAATTCTCAAGCAGATTGCTTTAGCATAGGAGGTGAGGAAGCCTGACTATAAACGTGAAGAAAAGGCAGTTGGAGTTCTCTGGCATGAGAGACTACTATAAAAGTAAAACCAGTTATTTTTAAACTTTTTTAAAGATAAAGGGCTCTTTTTGATATGTACCTTGTAGAACTGAAACTGAAATCATTGATTCATTCATCTGAGGTCTGATTCAGCCGCTTTTGGTTGCAGTAATACCTTGATTCAGGTAGAAACCTGCCTGATTTTTTTTTTTTTTTTTCTCTGCAGCCTTACTGTAGGGGAGGTGCCTCTTATTCCTTGTTTCTGTGACTCAGTTTACAGCCTTTCCTTTCTGTACCTACTTTTATTGGGACTCACACAGGAGTTGCCATTTGTTCACCAGAGAAACCATGACATTTCTAGCCTTATTGCACACAGAAGAAATGAAAAAACCTTGATGGAGTTACTTGTCTGGGTAATACACCTGCATTATAAGAAACAATAGTAACTATCACTCAGAAAAACTTTGTACTTCCCTGGTGTAGAAATTTGAAAGGGTTTGATTGTGATTTTATTCTTAAACAAGGAAGGGGTAACAGAAAATTTCCTCAGAAAATTTTACTTTGTCTTCAGACTTCCCACTCTAGCCAATTCAATAAAAAGCTGGAGGCAAAATCTTGTTCATTTTGCCTTCCTGAAAACCTGTTGCTTAAACAGATGTTTGGATGATATGTAACATGCTAGCAAGCTCTCGCAAACTTGGACACCTGGGCTGCATGGACTGGTCAGGTATCAGATGAGACTTCTGGGAGATAGTAGATCGTCAGTGATCCTCCACACTTATGTACCATTTTTATCACGACAGTTTCCCTGTTGGCTCCTGAGTAATAGGTTACATCAGCATACTAAGCATGATTTAGCCTTCTATTCTTGAAACAGATATTTGTTCATAATAATTACAGCATAGAAGTACTTCTAGATATTCCTTCATTCCAGGTATTTCTTCACTGATATTTGTTATATGGAGTGAATTAAGAAGTCTGAAAAATATTGCCATCGCTTGGACTATGCACAGAACATACAGCAAAGGTTTGACTCCAGTTCTAGAGAAAAGATGCATAAGTTCTCAGGTAGATTTTCCGCTCAGCTTGGTATGTTGTGGAAAGTTACCACATTCACTGAACATTAAAAACAGACTCATGACGTTATAATGGGGACAGAGGTTTTACAGGTGGTCCTATCTCAATGTCCTAAAAACAAACTGTATCTGGAAGAGGGAAAAAAAGGAAATAAAAAAGGTGTGGTTTGGCAAAAATTCAGAAGATATTGCAGTCAAAATAGAGGCTCAAGACCCAAAAAGGCATTGAAAAAAACTTAGTAGAAATGCTTGATTGGCAGAACATCTGATTTGCTCATAATCACATACTCACATATGTGAACTTTGAGACGGCTGAAAAGCTAAATGTATTTGCACTCCAGAAAGTCCACACAGGAGCTTCGACACTATTTAAGTTGTACAGGAGGGACTTCAGGTCTAAACATTGCCTTGGTATGTTGAAGGCAGAAGCAGCAAGGCCCTCAAGAGGAAAGAATAGGTAGCATAAGAGCTGAACTAAGCTGCAGTGTTCCAAACCAATCATTTGTTCAGACAAAGTAGCAACAAACGGGGTATTTTTGGTATGTTTGTTTTGATTTTCTTTTCTATGAGGAAAACATTAATGATATCAAACTGGTTGATACAGTTGACTCACTAGAAAAAAATGGATGTCATTTAGAGGGACTTTGACAGGCTTGAAGAGTTGAACCTTGTGAATTTCAACAAGGCTCAGTGCAAGGTCCTGCACCTGAGTTGGGCCAATGCCCAATATAAATACAGACTGGGAGATGAATGGATTGAGAGCAGCCCTGTGGAGAAGGATTTAGGGATATTGATGGATGAAAAAGTGAACATGGGCTTGCAACCCAGAAAACCAATTGTATTCTGGGCTGCATAAAAAGAAGGGTGGCCAGCAGGTTGAGGGAGGTGATTCTCCCCCTCTCTACTACACTCACATGAGACTCCACTTGGAGTATTTTGTGCAGCTCTGTGAACAGGCTAAAACAGGTTCAGAAGAAGGCCATGAAAATAATGGTCAGAGGTTTTGAGCACATGTCTTATGAAGAAAGGCTGAGAGAGTTGGGGTTGTTCAGCCTGGAGAGGGGAAGGACTCCAGGGAGACTTTATTGCAGTCTTTCAATATGTAAAGGGGGCGTATAAGAAAGAGTGTCTTTACCAAGGTGTGTAGAGACAGGACAAGGGACAAGTTTTAAACTGAAAAAGGTAGATTTAGGTTGGACATAGGAAGAAATCTATTACAGTGAAGGTAGTGAGGCATTGGAACAGGTTGTGTATCATTGGAAGTATTCAAGGACAGGTTGGATTGGGCTTTAAGTAATGTGATCTAGCGAAAGAAGTCTCTACAGACAGCAGAGGTTTTCTACTAGAAGATCTTCCAACTCAACCCATTCTATGATTCTATGAAAAAGCAGACTTTCTCATACTCTTTTACCATTTTCTAACCTTTAATTGGAGAGAGGAAGATATCTTCCTGTAATACATCTTTTTTAGTACTGCATTTGTTATATTTGCTATCAAAATTTTAATTCGGCTCCTTTCTCAGGTTGAATTTTTAACACATTGTTATAATATTTTGTTGGCGTTACTCCATTCTTAGGGTCTCTGACATTTTGTATTGCAAAATACAAAGAAACTTCTAAGAGCTAAATAGGTGTTTTGAAGACTGAAAATTATCTGGATTAACTCAGTGAAGAGTAACCATGTAACTCTACTAACTCACATAATTTGTTGTTTTATCCCACTTCAGATAAAGTCTCTGGCTGTAATCAGGGCATTATTGACGGAGCTTACCATTGAATCCTACACAACTGGAATTTGATCAATATATTTAATTTAAGAGGTCTCAGGCTGTCCACAGGTATAAACTTCTCACTTCAGAGATCAGAAAGAAAATCATGGATCTGAATTTCCTACTGACACCCAGGACCATTTTTAATAAAGCCCTGGGTAGTAGTGCTCTTGAATTTTGAACTCAAAAATCACTCAAAATATTTTGTTTTAAGAATTTATGAATGAGCTAAGTGTTGTAAATCAGTTGAGTTTTTTCTGTGGTCATTAAGACATAGTAAGCTTTTTTCAGAACCTATATGAAAAAAAAATTCAATTTTTATTTATTAACAGTATTTATTTAGATATTAGGCAAAGAAGAGCCACTGTTCTTTTATTTTTTAGTCTTTTGTTTTATTTTTTGCTGAAATACATTCAGATCTTTAAATAAAAAACCATTGATTTTTAAGCCTGCATATATACCTTTTAAACTCCTATTTCAATAAACAAATCAATACTGATATTCTGAAATTTTATGGCTTTAATCATCAGAGGTGTCAAAACTGTGGAATTTTTATGTGTTTATTTTACACAAACCTGCTATCCTGATACTTATAATAAGGAGTTGTTAATTCATAAACAGGTAACACAAGCCTCAGTGCAGAAAGCTTCTTTAAACATGGAGACAATTGTAAGCCACTTCTCTGATCAGTGTCTTGTCCAAACGCTCATTTGTTGGTACTACTTTTCCTTTTCTCTTAAATTTTTTTCCCCTAACTTTTTCTTTCTAGCCTTGTCTTCCTTTTCTGGTGCTCTTTTTTAGACCTGAACTTTCTTAAGGATTAGTAAGTGAAAATTCTTCTAGTCATACCAGCCTTTCACATGCTTTCCCTTGTAATAGTGATAAATAGCCATACATGTGAGGAAAAACTGATTATTTTCCACCAAGCTGTTCCTGTAAAAGAGGGTTACTTTTCCAACAAACTCTTTTAAATGAATGATAGGCAAAGGTACCAAATCTCACAGAATATAATTAAACTCATTAAAATTTCTGTCTTAAGTATTACTTTCAAGTTTAGTTGGACTCCGACTCCTTCGATTCATTTCTTATATCAACAGGCTGTTTCATAAACTGTGATTTTATCTGGTAAGGGACAGTGGTTCATTCAGCTTCAGTCTTTGGCCTCACCTGCATCAACACACCACTGTTCCAGGAAGAACAGAAGAAGCCAAGTTACTTCATCTTATACTTTTCCCTTAGGAGCTTTGGTTAGTCTCAGGTACAAGCATTGAGACAGTGGAAAGAACAGAAGCAATTTCAAGAAAATACAGACAACGGGGTTTGAAAACCCTTCTAGAAATGTTTAAACTTCTGTCTATACCTTCAGGAGTTCTGAAAGGGAGAAAATAGCTGTTTAGATGGACAAATCTTTAAGTGGCTGATCTGTGCCTAGATTCAGGATGATCAAAAAACAAACCAAACCAAAACCAAAACCAAAACAACGTCTCATTCTAACCTTATCTGTATCTTTTATCAAACTAAGCTCATCCAAATGTCAAGCTAGAGTCTAATGTTGATGATTCATTTTCCCATCTATCTCAGCTGATTATCCTCACAAACATTTTTGAATAGCAGAAACAAACACATACACTTTATTAAAAAAAAAAAAAAAAAAAAAAAACNAAAAAAAAAAAAAAAAACAAACAAAAAAACCACCAACAAACAAACAAAAAAAAGGGCTTAGAAATGCTTAGAAGAAGATTACAAAGATTTGGTATATGCAAGATATGACTTAAGTAGGAAATCAATTAATAGTATATGCTTTTGTTTATTGCCTTAGAGCAGCTACAGTGAAGCTAATATTTGCTCTCTTTCCTCTTCATGTGTCTCAAGTATGAGACATGTCATCTTAAGGTTCAAATATGGGTTCAGGTAGTCCATTAGCATCTTACAGAGTTCCAGAATTTGGTTTTGAGTATTGGTCCAATATTTCTGTAAAGGCCAGAACCAGATTTAAGTCCAAATTTTCAGAAAGCTGTTGAACTCTGATACAAGTTGCTTTGAGGCATTTTGAGCAGTCTGGGAGTGGACAAACATGTAGATGTAGCATGAGCTGCTATGAAAAAAATGCAAAGCAGCAAGCATACAGTATTAAAGTTGTAGTAGAAAATAATATATAAAAAAAAATTCTAATTATATCGATTAATATTAAACTTTCAGATGTTCCATTTCTAATCACTTGAATTTCTGGACTTTTGTCATGGGAAACACCTAGCTGTTGCATGTATTAGACACCCAGCATGTCTGTTCTCTTATGTTGCATACTAGTTAGCTATGGAAATGTCACTTTTCTTTGATGTATCAAATTTTAATAGATAAGCCAACACTTCCTTCTTTTGTTCTCCAGATATTGGTCCATGAATTTCAATCTCTGAAACACTGAATGTAGCATTTAAACAATTATGCTCTATTAGGTTCTCTTTTATTTTCTCTGATAATTATTATAAAAAATTGCTTCCAGTATAATTTCCCTCACATGGCTTCGTAAAAGGAGCTATAAAACTTTGTAATATATAATTAATGCTACTTAACATCAATTTTCTCTTCTTTTTTTTTTTTCAGGAGGAGACTAAGGAATCAGAAAGAACGCAAAACACAACAGGCCCATCCCCTTATTGGCAACAAAAATGATCTAACATTGGAACCAAGAAAGACTATCTTTCACTCAGTAGATATGTAACTTGGAATTGATTCCATCTGTGAATGGAGATTTTCCTACAGCAAAGCTCTTTTGTTGATCCTTCAGTGTCCAGTAAGTAAAACTAACTCAGTGGTGAAGTTTAAAGGTCTTCCCTCCCCATGAATGTTACTAATTTCATTCATGTTTTCTCTCAATTGAGAGATATTTGTCCTTCCATGACATTTTTTTTCAGTGAATCAACAGGAATAAAATTTACCAGATTAAAGGGAGAGGAGAAGCACTGTGTTGGCTTCAATTCACTTAATCACAAGTTGTCTATATATAGTTACCCTTGGTACTTGTCCAGTTAACACAGACAGCTACTTTTCAGAGTGCAGTTTGATTTTTAGAAGCTTCAACAGGAAAATTTTTTAGAAACTTTGGCATTCTGGATTTAACTTAGTATAAACCAAACACACAAATGAACAGAAAGAAATGAAGCTGTACTTATTTTATGTTGGGATACAAAGAACATCACAGTCCTTCCAATTTGTACTACACTGGCAGGCCCAATGGTTGTGTAAAGCAACATAAGAGACATGAAAGTGCAGGAGACTTCAAGCCACATTTGACATGCTATATTTGTTTTAATCAGAGATGCAGAGTCTGAAACTCATTGCTAAGTCTATTGTCCCTTCTCAGTCCACCAGCGTGATTCAGTACTTCTTCCTCCTCTTCTCAATGTACTCACGTACAGTTGTGACCCAATGTTTAAGCCTCTGTCTCAGTTATGGTAGTGTCTCAGACGCTGTTGAATATAAAAGGCTACAGAGATGATATAACTGGAATTTGAAGTACCTGTTGGTCTGGGTTTTTTTCTCTCTTAAATACCATGAAATTGTAGGGTGTTACTATAAGCTAACTGCACATTTCTCTTCATAAAATATAAACTATTGAAAGTCAGTCCAGCGATCAGCAAAATTACAGAAAAAGTAGAAGAGGAGAAACATGATTTCTTAACCTTATTAGCCTCTAAATGGAGACAAGAACCTGGTGACTAGAATGTAGTCACTGAACAGTGATAGCTGCAAACTGCTGTTTAGTATCCAAAATTTCCAGATGAAAGAAGGACTATTATATGAGAGAATTTGACTTGGTTTACCCATTTTTAAGAAACACTGTCAAAGAAAATTGTGAACAGCAACATGGAGGAAGGAATTAATTTAATTTGTGTGAAGTTAGAGCAGAAAACCAATTAAACTGGCTTCATGCTTGAGTAATCTATGGTAAAGAGCTAAATGTCAAGATGGTTAGTTTCAGAGAAATTTATGAATAGCAAGGGTCTGGTTAATATCAGAGGTATATGTTTCCATACAATAAAATACATTCACTATTCATGATATGTTATGTAATAATATAATTTCACTATTTTTCTTTTATTATAGAATCATAGAATGGTTCTTGCCACAGCCCCTCTGGGCAAACTGTTCCAGTGTCTTACCACCCTCACAGTAAAGAATTTTTTCTTTATCTAAATCGGCCATCTTTCAATCTAAAACCATTACCTTGGTCTGATTCCTACACTCCCTGATAAACAGTCCCTCCCCACCTTTCCTGTAGCCCCCTTTAATTACTGGAATGTGTCTATAAGGTCTCCCCAGAGCCTTCTCTTCTCCAGGCTGAACAACCCCAACTCTCTCAGCTTGTCCTCACAGGGGAGGTGCTCCAGCTCCCTGATCATCTTTGTGGCCTCCTCTGGCCCCACTCAAGCAGTTCTATCTTCTTCTTATGTTTGGGGCCCCAGAGCTGGACACTGCACTACAGGTATGGTGTTTAATAGCAGTTGTTTAAGTGTTTAATAGCACTTGGTAGGCATGGGCAAGGCCCCAGAACGTTGCAGTGAGCTGTGCCTCTCTGGAGTTACCCAGGTGACAATATACTTTTGACAAATATTTTACTAGTTTTTCAGGATTCTGCACCTGTTCAGGGGTGAAGTTCCAATACACCAGAGGTGCCCACTGTTCTAGGTACTTGCCCATGATACTCCACACCCCCAGCCACTCATAATTCTCCAACCTTGGGGTAGATTTCCAGGTCATACTCTTAAATAGTTGCTTAACCCTGGACAAAATCTGAACCACATGCAGGAACACACTAGTTCCTAGGAGTAGGATGACCATGCTAATGTCAACATTGTAAGGATATTTGAAATTCCTGAATTTCTCAAACACAGTTGTAAATAGCCCCAGAGCCAATGACTGCATCCTGTCATAAATCAACATTATATAGTACAGCAAAAACAAAATCTTAACCCAACTCTCACAGACAATGAGCAGCAGCATGGGAAATACAAACGGCAAGTGAGGTGGTAAAATCTTAAGGAACCAAGCAATCAGCATTATTACTCGTTCTGTTGTTACCTTAAACCTCAGGCCCCACATTGGGTGCCAACAGACTGTCATGGTTTGAACTCATCCAGTAGCCAATCAGCACGTGGCCAGTCATTTACTTCCCTACCCCCTCCCCCTCCTGGTGAAATAGGGGAGAGACAAAAAAAAATAAATTTGTAGGTTGAATAAAAAGAAATATAGTAATAGTAACAAAACAACTGTAACAATAGCAAGTCCAAAAGGGTAAAATGGAGCAGTGGCTTACTGACCAGCGACCGATATGCAGCCTGTCCCCCCCCCTCGCCCCCAGCAGTGATCCAACTGCACCAGAAATCCTGCCATGTCGACTCAGAAATCAAAACTGAAAACGGGTCATGAGAGAACATGTGTCTGCCTATATACTGACCTTGTTGTCACATGATATGGAATACTCCAATGACCAATCCGGGCCTGTGCCTCTAGCTGTGCTCTCTCTTAGCTCAAGGAAAGTTAACTCTATCTTGACCAAAACTAGGATAACTTCTCTTGATGCAGCCCAGCATATGGTTGTCTGTCTGGGTTGCAAGTACATGTTGCTGGCTCATACTCAATTTTCTATCCATTGCTACTCCGAAGTCCTTCTTCACAGAGCTGCTCTCAATCCACTCATTGCTCATCCTGGATTTCTGCCTGGCATTGCCTTGACCCATTCATAGGCCCTTGCACTTAGTCTTGTTGAACTTCATGAGGTTGGCACATGCCCACCTCTCCAACCTGTCAAGGTCCCTCTGGATGGCACATCCCTTCTCTCCAGCCTGTTGACCGCACCACACAGCTTGGTATCATCAGCAAAGTTGCTGAGGGTGCACTCAGTCCCACTGTCCATGTCTCCAACAAAGGTGTTAAATAATGCTGGTCTGAACACTGACTGCTGAGGAATGCCACCTATCCCCACACTCCACTCGGAGAGTTCATGAGTAGTCATTACTGTTAGAAGTTTCTGAAGTTGATAAATTTTTCTGTACATTTTCTTCAAATATGAATATTTCAACGCCAAAGCTACAGTCTTGAAAGTTGTACCAAAAATAGCCAATTAAAATCTGCCAGCCACTCAAGGCTATTGTTTCTATGCCATTTTAAAAAAAATTATTGTTAGATATATAAACATAATTGTGGTTTGAACTCGGCCGGTAGCCAATCACCATGTGTACAGTGATTTACTTCCCCCCCCCCCTCCCAGTGAAATAGGGGAGGGCCAAAAAAAAAAAAGAAATTTGAGATTGAACAAAAACAAAAAAGAATTTAGTAATAGTAACAAAACAACAGTAACAATAGTAAGTCCAAACAGATAATATGCAGTAGTTACTCACCGACCGGCAACCAGTATGCAGCCCAACCCCAGCAGCGATCCCGACCGCACCAGAAATCCCACTGCCGACCAGCCGGGAAACCAAAACGGAAACTGAGAGAGCACCGTCTCCTTATATACTGAGCATGATGTCACATGATATGGAATACTCCAATGATTGATCTGGGCCCGGTCCTCTAGCTGTGTTTCCTCTCAGTCCAAGGAAAGTTAACTATCCTGGCCAAAACCAGGACAATAATATACCTAATTTGTATGTTTTGTTTATCTCTAATGTTAGTTTAAGTTGATTGGATCACTTTAAAAAAAAAAAAAATCATAAAAAGCATATTTCAAATTAACAAGTAGCTGAGGTCACCATAGAATATTTTTACTCAAATCACAAACATCATAAAAGAATTAAGTTGAAGATGACCACACAAAAATGAGTAGTTGATGAAAGCTATCAGTGCTTGTATATCATTATAGGGACTTTGATTTTACCATCATATACTATTAAGAGATGATTTACTGTCAGTAACTATGGACTGTCATGGGGGAAAAAGAGAGCAGCTATTAAATGACTCTCTCATCTTGAAGAGAAAGGCATAATAAAATCTAATCATAGGAAGAAAACCAGGAACTGAAATGAGAAAAGTCTATTCTGATTTTATCTATAAGGGTAATTGGAACAAACTGCCCAAGCTGGGAGTAGTTGACCTTTTCTTTCTATTGCCACATCAAAAGCAGAAGTCTTTCAGGAGATTGTTTTTCAATGTTCTTGAGTTTTGTTTGTTTACAATCTGCAAAATGTGGATTATATTTTTATTAAATTGAGGACAGTTTTCATCAGGAACCTTGATTCATTCAATGCATGAATGGACTGCTGTATCTGAGTCTATACCTTTTTAATACTTTTGTCCTCCCTGTTCAGTGAGTGGCAGTATTTTCTTCATACCTTTTGAGTCGTGAAAAAATAACTATTAATGTTTTAGAAGTCTTTTTGGGAAGAGGTTGATTTCAATGTACAATTTTATATAACTAAATTGTTTTCTAGGATAAATAGGTGACTGTTTTGTAAAAATGCAGGATATTTTCACCTCTATTTTACATGTATGGTTATAATGCACTGAGATCAAGACCAAAAATTGTCAAAACTGTAAATTAATTTTTTGTGCTCATTCCAAGAATCTAGGGAACAATGTTAGAACCATTAAAACCTTTTATTTGTTCAGTACAAAGTTACCAGTGCATTTATTGACTGTTGCCAATGAACACTTTTGCAAGTTCAGTTACAAATCTTCAAATGTACTAGACAATACCTAAATCCTTTTTGAAATGCTACAGAAAATAAGTCCAAATGGGACAAAAGCTGGACACAGTTTCCACATGTTGTTCCAAGTCCCAATTTCACGTTTTATCTGAGATACTTTTCACTAATACAGTCAATGTGTTCCTTATAGTGGATATTGTTAAAAGGCTGTACAATAGAAATTGCTGTTCACTTTAAATTCTCCTAAAAGTCTGTCTAACCCATTGTAATACTTAGTTACTATATTTTGTTCACAGACCAAATGAAAAACGTCATGTAGGGGGCACAAAAGGTGGCTGGCTGATGCTTGTTTGATTTTGCCTAGGAAGATATACAGCACATTCTTCAGCAGAGCCCAGCAAAACACAGCTTCACAGACATTCTTCATACATAGTTTTCAGAACAGACATCTAGGATTTTTACAGTACATCATAGTGTCTTTTACCACTTCATCCATATAATATATGAGAAATTATATGTTTTACTTTGGATTCTTGTCTCCTTTTTTTTTTTTTTAAGTTTGTTTGTTCATTTTTGCTGTCAGTAAGCACCAATTTAATCTTTAAGGAAATAAAATGTCTCATGTAAGACAAATTCCAAGCTGCTTTGTCTGTTTTCTGTTTTATTAATTATTAGTCGTACTTTTTGCTGTTGTCTTTTCAAACTGATGTGCTTTACTCCTACGTTTCCTTTTTCATCTCTGTGGGCCTTTGTTACATTGTTTTTTTATTCA
Organism: Otus sunia; assembly: GCA_010365825.1. Lineage (NCBI taxonomy): Eukaryota > Metazoa > Chordata > Aves > Strigiformes > Strigidae > Otus > Otus sunia. The sequence continues at coordinate 187,019 of ML997797.1, forward strand.
TTTCAATGGTTTCCATCAAATTTTGAGGCCCTGCACATTGATGCTTACATCATAGAAAACTGGCACACCATTCTTAGTGACTTTTGGTGTTCAGATAGGTTTCTACACAATACACCCGTAAGACAACTTTCATTACATGAACCGAAAAGTTCTCATTAGCCTGTATTTTAGCACTGGAGTAGTTTTTCCTGTCTCCTGTGAATCAATGTTTCCTGACAATGAAATTGTGGTGCTATAAGCTGCATTCTTTTTTATATTCCTGCCTTTCTCCTCAGAGATTCTTTTCAAGGAAACAGAATGCATTTAGGAAGCAAACTATAGTAGCTGCAAAGGTGTGGGGTTAATTATTTGTAATTGTTATCATTTTTGAAGATGACTCCTAGTTTCCCTACTCCACTGACATCCAGTAATGTTACTAGTCTATAAGGTACAACACTAGGATAGAATAGATGGAAAAATACACTGTCATAATGAATGGAACTGTTAGCTACAGGCAAAACTAGATTCAATTCTCTGCTGTCTTTCTGAAAGTCCGATCACATTTTTTTATTCTTCAAACCTGATTTTGTTGTTTTGAGTTGTTCTGGTACTATTACTAAAATAGGTTTTCTGCCTTAAACTGAACATGATAACAGTGATATTTTTATTCCCTTCACTTGAGAAAAGGAGGTTATCTGTACCTGAACGACAAGACTTAAGGGGGAATTTACAACACGTTTCTAAACAGATCAGCAAGCTGTTATGGTATTAAAATTTGGTGAGGTTACCTCCCTGTACAAGAAATCTCGGAAGACAATATCAAAGTACCAAGAAATCAAGCAAGTAGTAGTTAAACTGTTGGGATAGTACAAGTTCCTATGACTACTACTGTAATTAGGATAAATAATGATCAATAATTAATCATTTAATCAAAAAACTTGTCTTGGTTTTAAAAGAATTATAGGCATTTTTTGAGCTGCATCATGCAAAACAGCTTTGTTGTCTTGGCCAAGCTTATTCTTACTAAAAAATGTCTATTATTATAAATTTGCTGAGAAAGGGAGACTCATGTCATTGCAATTACAGCAGAGGCGATGTTCACGCTATTGTCCCTAAGAGCTTCTGTTTCTTAGAATTAAGTATTTCTACAAGGCAGAAAATAAATAAATGTTGAAAAATTTTAAATTTGTAACTGTGATGCAAATGTTCTGCATCTCCATAGCACTATTCTCAGGATAAAGGAAAATTATGATTGAAACAGATTAATAGAAGTGTTGGTATACAGAACTGAATATTTCAAGTTATTCACAAAAAAGATCTAAAGGTAAGAAAGAACATAGCTGCAGTAAGATGAACATACCTCTACAAATAGTATTTAAGCTCCTACTCTCACTGTCTGATAAGAATGTCAACAACATAGGAACGCTCTTCAGAAAAAATGTACTTCATATTCAGAACATGATGTCTCAACATCAACAGTATTTGAAACCTGTATGTGTAATTTTTTTAACTTATCCAATATATCGTAGGAGATTTTCTACAAAGATAATATTCAAAAATTCCAGATGTCACTAGATCGTGTTATGAAATCTAACTTATTTTAAATAATGTACATTGCTACTGCTTAGACTTTAAATTGTGAGGTTTTAAAAATGTATTTTCCCTTGTGCTGACTCTTTTGTTTGTTTTGAACATTCAAATGATGTTATCTTCACATAAAGAAACAAGAAAAGTTTTACTAGTATTTTGTTTTCTTTGTAACTTTCCATATGTAATTGGATTTTTTTGTTGTTGAAATAGGATTTTACTACTGGAATTCACAGAAATTTTTTTCTTGGAGGAGGAAAGGTTAAAACGTTCTTATATAAGCTAATATTTTGTTTATTTTTAAAGCTCTGATTTTGTCATGTTTATGATGGAGCAGGATAAGAAACCATTGTTTTCCTTCCTCCAAGATATATGAAAATGTGCTTTGAATGGAAATTATTTATTTGAATTTACATATTTATATAAATTGGAACAGAATAAATTGGTTTTGCATTTTCAAACAAAAAAAGGAATGTTTTGGGAGTCATGAAAAAATGCTATGGTATAGAGGAAATATTTCCAATGTGCACATAAAATGCTGCACAAAAGGTTTCAAGTAGCAATGCGCTGTAAGAACCCTGTCAGTAGGGCTATTTTCCTTCTGATTGACCTACCAAATCATAAATAGGTTTTATGAAAATAACTTTGGTCATAGATTCTCTCAAGAAAACAAAGCCCTAATGCAAAAGCTTTCAACCTTAAACTTGATTCTGAAGGAAAACTCCCATCAACTCACGTCCTACCAATTAATTTGCTTACCAAACAGCAAGTAGTTCTCATTCTTGACCATGAATTCATCTTTTTGATATATCTAAACTAAAAAACATGGCCAAGCAGCCATTAGCCACTCTAGATTAAAGGCTGGCTAGCCTTCTGAAATGATAGAATATCAGCAGGATTTTTTCTCTTCCATTCATAAATATCTAGAGCTGCTCCACTGGTGTAGAGAACTCATTGATAAAGCTTGAAAAAAATTGTCCATGAAAGGATTCTGTGCAAAAATCATAAACCAGAGGTTAGATTTATGACAGAGAAAACATCACAAGTCATCCATTCCACTATCTTGCTGACACTGAAGTCATCTTATTACATTATTTTCAGAGTGTTTTCCTAACAACTTCACTACTTTTATTACTGTTACTGATTCTAAGGGACAGCGAAGAAAGCTTTTAATTATGTAAAACCATGAAGTTGTTTGTATTTGCTGGTGCTAAAATTTCATCTCTCAGAATGATATTGCTAGGATGCTCCTACTTCAATTAAGCATCACGTGATCTGTATCATGTCATAAAATAATGAAATAATAAATCTTACGTACAGAATATGCATTACAGAGAACCACCTCATGCTATTTGCAACAGTGACACTGATTGTTATTAACTTTGTACAACACAGTCTCAAGTGAAACAAAGGATGCATTTACAGACCTATTTTACTAATGGAATCCTTTCCAGGACAAAAATGATACACTGAAAATACAGCTAAGAGAACACTTTTCTTATTGTTCTGATGAATTAATACAGAAGAAATCAAAACAAGATCCTTTCTCTGTTGGGTTGATAAGGTAGAGAGGAACGGCGTTTGTATGTTTATAGTGTCAGTTTCATCACAAAAAGACGAACCAGGATTTTCCTGCAGTATTATTAAATTTATAGCTATGTTTGTTCTCTATATGAATCCTTCAGTGCAGCCTAACACATCACAATTCCTTTATTTTTTACTGAGAAATCGTCATCTTGCAAGAATAAAAAGAAAAAAATCATAAAAATAGCTTATAATTATACAGAGTAAATATTTCTATGTTTATAATATAAAATGATAATAACATATAAGAAAGATTTGAACTATAGGACTCATGGTACATTACCAAATTACTTAGAACTCTATAGACATCTTTCTGGTATAAGCCACATTTTCATGTCCAAGTTATGAGAGTGTAAGTTTTTACAAGAAAGTTCAGTGTGTTTCATTTAAGAGATTAGTAGTAAATTGCTATGTCCAGTGGTCATTTGCATTACCAGACAAATTCTTCATGCAAAAATATTTGAAAGTACATGGACTAGGTAGTATGGATGAAATTTTATCTCACTAATACAGATATTAGGGGACACCATTTAAATGTCCCAGGATATCTAGCATCAGATGGATCATATAGAAGTGCATCAGTCTTCAATAGGTCATGTGCCTGGTTTACTGTATGGTTGTCTCAAATGCCTTAATACATAGAAAAATTTTATCAAGCAGTTATCTTTTGTTGAACTAAACTGCATCCTAATTCACACCATAAAAACCATGCATGAAGTGGTATAGGAAAAATACTCACAGTTTGAGTGGCTCTAAAACATTGTTTTTTTCAGAATTTCTTTTTTTTTTTTTTGGTAAAGGAATTCTTACTTTTTATGGACAAAATATATTAAATCAGTTCTCTATCTGCGCCCTTTTCCATTATGCTGCCAAAATTAAGTGCACGTTTTCGTAGGCTGGAGGAGCATATTAAGATAGGATTATTGTCTGACTGATACAATACCTCTAGTAGGGTGAGTAATGCAGTAGGCACAATAAAGAAGAATCATAGAAACATAGAAGGGTTTGGGTTGGAAGCGACCTTAAAAGATCATCTAGTTCCAACTCCCTGCCATGGGCAGGGACACCTTCCACTAGACCACGTTTCTCAAAGCCCCATCCAGCCTGGCCTTGAGCACTGCCGGGGGGGGGGGGCAGCCACAGCTTCTCTGGGCAACCTGTGCCAGTGTCTCACTACCCTCACAGCAAATAATTTTTCCCCTATACTTTATCTAACTTGGCCATCTTTCAACCTAAACCATTACCCCTCAACCTATCCCTACACTCCCTGATAAAGAGTCCCTCCCCACCTTTCCTGTAGCCCCCTTTAAGTACTGGAAGACCCCTCTAAGGTCTCCCCAGAGCCTTCTCTTCTCCAGGCTGAACAACCCCAACTCTCTCAGCTTGTCCTCATAAGGGAGGTGCTCCAGCTCCCTGATCATCTTTGTGACCTCCTCTGGCCACACTCAAGCAGTTCTATCTTCTTCTTATATTGGGGGCCCCAGAGCTGGACACTACTCCAAGTGGGGTCTCGGAAGAGCAGAGTTGAGGGGGAGAATCACCTTCCTCAACCTGCTGACCACACTTGTCTTGATGCTGCCCAGGATATGACTGGATTTCTGGGCTGTGAGTGCACATTGCTGTCTCATAGCCAGTTTTCCATGCACGTATGGAGAAAGTCATAGGATAGAACTATAACTCAGAAGCTTATAAGTTGTGAAGGAAGCCATTTCTGACTTACATAATAGTTAAGATGTGTTGTCTGTATTCACTCATATACGAAAATGTTTGTTAGCTACAAAACTACTTCCCCTCTACAAATTTTCTCATTTTTGATACCATTTCCTGAAACTCATCTGCAAATTTTCCTTCAGACTCATGTCATATTTAAATACACAGCTCCATGGGATCCTATTTCTATGTGATAATGGAATTCAAATACGTATTGTAAAAGCCTTCTTAATTTACAGGGTACAAAGAAAGAAAACTTTCCTGGTAGAACTGACCACAATAAGTTTGTTTTAGCTTTGCTTCCCCCCCTGCCCCCACCCTGATAACTGAAGTACAAAGGGAACAGAAAAGATAAAGGAGAATGACTGTTTCAAGTTTTTACTTAAACTTTGCAGATTCTAGAACCTGCTTTTCTGAAAGTAGCTATTTTGTCCCTGTCCAGACAATATGTTACATTTTCTAATCCCTGTGAAAATCTCAGCTATCCTAGAAGGAAACTTTATTATTATTTTTTGCAACATACCATGTCCCTTATCACAGAAAAGACCACGATCTCTTATTAACTCAAGCCTACAAGCTTACTCTATTAATCTTTTTCATTGAACTTCTGAGATAAAAAAGAAAAGAAAAAAAGGATTTATCAGATATTGAAAGATATTATTGAACATTTCATAGCTTTCAGTCATGCTGTAAGAATGCATCAATCTATTGTTACCCCAACCACTACAACTTACTTATATTCAGCATTCAAACTCTTGCATCGGTCAGCTATTTAGTCTTCATGTACATCTCAGTAGACATTACTATTACATTACATTATTATTATATTAAAACATTACTACATTACATCACATTATATTACAGTAGCTAGTTATTACATCTATTTCATCCTCCAGTTTCACAGATTAATTATTTTGCACACATATTTCAAACAAAAATATAAATGGAATGAAAGTCAATGAAATTTCCATCCTTTGAGTTAGATTTTAGCTCTTTATAAAATCATAGATTCATTTTGGTTGGAAAAGCCCTTTGAGATCATCAAGTCCAACCATAAACTTAACACTGCCAATCCACCACTAAAACATGTCCCCAAGCACCACATGTACGCATCTTTTAAATACCTCCAGGGTTCGTGACTCATCCACTTCCCTGTGCAGCCTTTTCCGGTGATTGATAACCCTTTTGGTGTTAAGAAATGCATATTTATCTAAGAATGAAACATGATAGAACAATTCACATGACTGGAGGATCATGATGAATGGCTAAAGGCTGTTGCATAAACGCAGTCAGAGGGTAAGAGATGGAGGAGTTGTGGTCTATGTTAAGGAGAAATTTGTATGTATAGAAGTCAACTGCAGCAATTGTGGAATCCATATTGAAAGCCTCTGGGTCAAGATGAGGGGTTATCTCCAAGGTGGGTCTCAGTAGGCATCTGCTACCAACCTTCAAACCAAGAAGATAAGGCCAACAAAGCAATATTTGGGTTACTTAAGCAAACTTTGAGTCAAGAGAACCTGGTTCTTATGGGTGACTTCAACTACCCAGACATTTGTTGGAAGAACAATACAACAGCTCACATGTCATCCATCAAGTTCCTGGAATGTGTAGAGGACTGCTGCCTCATACAAATGGTAGAGGTACCAACCAGGAATGAGGAGCTGCTGGATTTGCTACTCACAAACAAAGAAAACCTGCACTGTAATACTTCAGTTAGTGATGTCCTTGGCTGCAGTGATCACAATATTGTGGAGTCTGTGATCGTGTTGAGCATGCAGAAGATTAGCGCTGGGATTTTAGATTTTAGAAGAGCAAACATCAACCTGTTCAGAGCTCAGTTGGGAGGGGTTCTGTGGGAGGCTTCCACTTTGGCCACAACAACCCCCAGCAGCGCTACAGGCTTGGGAAGGAGTGGCTGGAGAGCTGCCAGTCAGAGAGGGACCTGGGGGTGTTGATTGACAGCCGGCTGAACAGGAGCCAGCAGTGTGCCCAGGTGGCCAACAAGGCCAACGGCATCCTGGCTTGTATCAGCAATAGCGTGGCCAGCAGGGACAGGGAAGGGATCTTACCCCTGTACTCGGCACTGGTGAGGCCGCACCTTGATGACTGTGTTCAGGTTTGGGCCCCTCACTACAAAAAGGACATTGAATGACTCGAGCGTGTCCAGAGAAGGGCAATGAAGCTGGTGCAGGGTCTGGAGCACAGGTCGTACGAGGAGCGGCTGAGGGAACTGGGGGTGTTTATTCTGGAGGAGGCTGAGGGAAGACCTCATCGCCTTCTTCAACTACCTGAAAGGAGGTTGCAGAGAGCTGGGGATGAGTCTCTTTAAACAAGTAATAAGTGATAGGAGAACAGGTAATGTCCTCAATCCCTAGGAAAGTGGTGAATTCCCCAACATTGGACACTTTTAATATTCAGCTGGACAGGGTGCTAGGCCATTTTGCCTAGGCCATGCTTTTGCCAAGGAAGGTTGGACCAGATGATCCTTGAGGTCCCTTCCAAGCTGATATTCTATGGTTCTGTGGTTCTATAATAGCATAAAGGTGAACAGAAATCACCTCTGACTTTTTTTTATTGTATGACCTTGTAATGACTTTTCTGAGGCCAATTTAACACACTGAAGTTTTCCTATTAGACAGCATTAAGGGCAGAATGACTGTCAAGAAAGCGCTTTAAGATTTTGAGGCAAAGATGCCATTTCCACGGCAGTATATTTTCTTCCAAGAATAATTCTTCAGGCTACATAGGTTTTCTGCTATGTTACAGTTTAGATGAACCACCAATTTGGGTTTCAGACATTTGCTGGCTAGAAAAGGTCAAGAGAGGACACAAGAATGATATAGACAAGATTTTTTTCCTTTTGCTCTTATACCCTTGTGTTTTATTATGCGTAGAGCTTAGAGGAAAAAGAGTGAATTGTTTATAAATCATCCATTCTGCATAACCAAAATAACAGAGGAGGAACAAATGATATAGGATTAGGAAAATGGTGTATTAAAAATGAGGGTGAAAGGAACTGGTACAATAGCCCATGGCTAGACACCATCTATGCTACATTAAATAACTAACACCTGTTATTAATCTTTTCCTCATTCACAGAAAATAAAGATTTGATTCTTCAAGATAAGGACTGTAGAAATAATAGATCTCTTCATGTAAAAGCTTCAATCCCAGCTGAAAAGCCTGACTCTTAAAAAAACAGCCACTAATAAGAGCAAAAAGCTGTCCTGATCTTTTTTAAACTTGAGGAGCATTGACTTCCATAAATGGGCTAAGAAACTTTGCTGGTTCTAAATCGTGATAAATAGAAAGAGAAACAAAATTTCAAAATCACATTGATAAGGACCAGGAGGATCTTATCTTAAGTGTCCTCCTAAAGTGAATTTTAATGGCTGGATGACTACAACTCCTTTAAAGGAGTTTATAAGCGGTTTATTGACAGGCCCTTAACTACACGTAAACTGACATACAGAAGCAATGTTATTTTCAGTCAGGTATATTGCTGTGCATTAAGGAAGGGTTGCTAGGAAATTGTTTCCTTTATCGAATGTTTGAAGCAATTCTTACTAAGACAAATGGGAAGGGCTTTTTGTTTTTATTTTCACTGCTTAGTTATTAATTTTTTCATTGTCTACTTTTGTCTATCGTTCTCTTTCTCAGTTTTTAGTAAATACTTGATGGTCAGTAGGGAACAAACCTCTGAACAACGTTGTTCATTTCAGTTGGTATTGATGCTCTGGCAGTGGGGTCAACTTGTCTTTCTGCAAACTTACATTTCTAATTACAATTATGTTTCATGTTAGTTTAACAGTTCTCAGTATTTCATGCTAGGGAAATGCCAAATATAACCTTTAATTCAAAGGAATAGCATATGCTTTGGTGCTGTGGTAAATTTAAATAGGACCTTGGGAGAAGGAAGATGGAGGGAAATCTCAAGATCAAGGATCAGAGTACTACATTCACATTTACTAAGAACTGAAGCTCTGTTAACCTCCACAAATCTCCAGAAACTGTATTAGCCAAAAAGCTATTTCAAAAATCAGAATATCAGGATTGTATAAGCCATTTTATACTGCCTGTTAGTTTTTAATGGATTAATCTGCAATGTTATAACTAGGAGAACTATTTAGAAATCAAACAAACAGCACCAGGTCCTTTCATTATTTTTGTTGTTAAATTATTTGTTTTCTAGCCCTGGTTCCAAAATTATAGCTATGTACTGGAAATTTCTTTGCCCTCATTTCCCACAAAGTACACTAGCTTTTCTCTAGAACCTGAGCACTACATTTGTATTTCACAGGTGATCTTGCTCACACCAAAAGTAAATTTTCTTGGAAAATAAAAACGCTATATTTCTTACATGCTTTACACACACTAATAGGGTTCTCTCCCTTCACATTACACCAGAACTAATAGTTGCCATTCTTTGTTTCTGGAGGGAACATGGCAGATTTTACCTTCTGTTTAAGAGAACTTGTGTATATATAGAGGAGCACCAGTAGAGCCAGAGTTTTATTCAGCCTTCATTTTTCCCTTCCCTGATTCAGATCCCTAAAAATACCAGCAATTTCCTTGTTGCTAGAATGCATTGATTATGCTCTTAAATATTTAGAGCAATTGTTTTGCTCTTCAAGCAGTATTTTAAGATGAAGACAACAGAGCATAGGTTTAAAGAAACCTTTAAACTTCAGAAACTATAGGACCTTCGCAGCTGCTTTGTGCAAGGTTAACCACTCTAAGACAGACCTTACACACTATCTTTTTTCCTATAAAATGCCTGTTGAAGTTTTCACCCCTTATTGAAACCCTTCTGGGAGCTCTGTAACAGGAATATATAATGACAATGCCTTTTCAACAAAAGCTATATAAATTTCAGTAAATATAGTGATATACAAGATACTCAGATTATAATGAAGAAAAAAACCCACAAACTGGTTGCATTTCTACTCCCAGCCTATTTATTTGGTATTTTGCAATTAGAAAAGTACCTTCTACTTTCTTTGCAAAGAAAACATCTTCCAAGATTTCAGCTCCAAACTTGTCTACCTCAGTAACTCTTCTCTACCTTTTCTCTTGTCCACTGGTTACTAGAAGATTCTTGTAGCCTATTCATACATCAGCTCCCAATTTTAAAGTGTAGTCAGGCTATCCATTTAATCTAAAAAAGTACTTAAAAGTTAGGACTGACTTCTGATTTTTTTTTCTTTTATCAGGGGCTGAACATATATATGCGATATGAACACTCATATTTCCACAGGATGACCACATGACCAACACACAGACAACTGCCCTGAGAATGTAATTAATTTTCCTTACTGAGGTTTAGAAGATGAGTAGGCATGAAAGATTTCACAGTTATGTTTAATTAAACTGATTTAAAATTATTTTTATATTTTAAGATAATTTTTTATTGTAAGTAAATTTGGTATTTAAAGAAAACAGAATTGCTGAGGTTGAAATCACCTCTGGAGATTACACATCCAACACCTTGTTCAGAGCAGGGTTATCTAGACCAGGTTGACCAGGACCATGTCTAGCCAGGTTATGAATATTTCTGGGAACTCTCCTCTTGTATTTGATCAGGAGTGTAAAAACAGACTTTTCTTAAGTTTAAAGGAAATTTCCTGTTTTACAGCTTGTGCCCATTGCCTCTTGTCCTGTCAGAGGGAATCACTGAGAAAAGCCTGGTTCCTTTACCCCCTTTCTTCAGATATCTATACACATACATAAAATGCCCCCTGACCTTTCTCTTCTCCAAGCTGAGCAGTTCCAGCTGTCTAATCATTTCATCATCTTCTTGGCCCTTTGAACTCCCTCCAGTATGTCAACATCTTTAACATACCAGGGAGACCAGGACTGGACACACCACTCTAGTTGTATTTCTCCAGTGCTGAGTAGAATGGATTACCTGTCTCCACCTTCTATCAACATCCCTCCTAATGCAGCCCTGGATACAGTCAGCTGTCTCTGAGGCAAGGACACATTACTGGCTCATGTTCAGCTTGGTATCACCAGGACCCTCACATCCTGTACTGTCAAGCTGCTTTACAGCTGGACATCCCCAGCATATACTGATGTCTGTGGTTGTTCCTCCACAGGTGTAGCACTTCACATTTCCCTTTGCTGAACATCTTAATGTTGCAATTATCCCATTTTTTCAGCCTGACATAGCTCCTTTGAATGGTAGCACCCAGCTTTGTATCACCTGCCAGTTGCAAAGGATGCACTCTGAACCACTGTCTAATTCAGTAATGAAGAGGTTAAAGAGTATTGTCCCCAGTATCCACCCTGTGGGTACACCATTAATGACTGGTCTTCAACTGGACTTTTTGGTAATGGTTATTGCTACTGGTTACAATCTTTTACATCTGTCTGTTGAGCCAGTTTTCAGTTCATCTCTGTCTACTTATCTACCCTATATTTCATCAGATGTTCTATGAAGATTTTCTGGGACACAGTGTCAAAAGTCTTACCGAAGTCAAGATGAACATCCACTGCTCTCCCCTCATCTCATTGTAGAAGACTATGAGGTTGGTTCAGCACAATTTAGCCTACATGGTCACTGTTCCCGGTCATTTTATTAATCTGAGGAACAGTATTTCTACAAAATCAAATTGATTTTGGAAAGGAGAATGTTCACACTTACTACAAACCAATCTGCAAGAGACAGGAAAATCAAAACCGAGAATATTTTCAAGGAAGAAGTAGATCAGGAGTTCAGCTTGTCCCTTCAGTATTGTCTTTTGTATTTATTTAAAATCAAAATTATTCTTTTTTCTCTCCTCCTACTCCAAATTATATTTTAATCTAAAACTTTCCAAGAATTCTAAGAAATGCAGTTTTGATATACCAGAAGAGTATATCAACCCCAAAGGTAATTATTTCAGAAAAGTATAGCCGACTGAAAATAGAGATGGAGAATGGAATATTATTGCATATTAAAGCTACTGCTGAGATAATAATAAACAAACAAACAAACAAACAAAAACAACAACAAAAAAACCCCAACACCAACAAATAAGTGAATTCCAGCAGGAGCACATGAAAATAAGAATCTGTGACTATACAATGTGGAGCACACATTACGTTGTAGGATTATATTTGTTTTGAGGAATTTATTTTAGCAAAGACTCTGCAATTATATCTGTGAGTCAGCCCAGAGAGTAGAAGAACAAATTAAATTTGTGTGTGTAATTATGATTTTGTTATATTCATTAATAAGTAGAAATGATTGTGGTTGATTTAATAGAAATATGAAATCATAAGAAATAATTAGTAAATAGTCTTATTTGTTAAAGTTTATACTAGCAGCTAACTGCTGCTTTAAGATCCCCTGTACAGCCCCATACCAAGGCCAAGAAATTGGTCGTAATCATCTAATAGGAACATTTGGAACCTACGTAACTAAAGACAGTAGGAACATTTGGAATCTACGTAACTAAAGACAATAGGAACATTTGGAACCTACGTAACTAAAGACAATAGGAAAATTTGGAACCTAGGTAACTAAAGACAAGCGATTTATAAGTTAATATATAACATGTATAGGACTAGGACAATACAAGTAGTTGTCAAAGTCTAGGATTAATGGGAACTGAGGGAAATAACCGTAACAACTTATAGGTACCTGCCAAGAAAACTGTGTCCTTAAGCAAAAGGTAATTCTGGCAGGGGGAGATCGCGACCACCGACCCATGAACCACCTACTCACATTATACCCCAGACTCATTTCTAGGCATTTCTAAACTTTATTGCGCAGAATCGGAAATAGGAGGAGAGTATGATAATGATTTCCAAGAATTGTTATGTTTATACATGAATACTTAATGAATATGCATGAATGAGTTCTATATAAGGTGTATGATTTTAGTACCTGGTACGCGCTGTTGGTGAGAATATTCCCCTGCGCGTCCGGCCGTCAATAAAGAAGTGTCTGCTTATCTACATCAAATTGGTGTCGATAAGTTCTTTATTCCGGATTTTCGGTAACAGTTTCATTTCTAGACCATAAGCAACAGCGTAGATTTCCAAAGTCCAGTATTGTTTCTAGCATCTATCAGTTTGTTGCAGATTTTAAATGAAAACAGGTATAGTCAGAAAATTACATCTCTTCATTCTGTTGTTTCCTGCATCTCTTTCATCACATTCTTGACTGAGCAAATGTAATCTGTATTCAAAAGACATTTAATCTGGAACCAAACTGACTAAAAGTTCAAGGTTTTTGCTTCTACCACTATGGAAATGGAAACACAGATATTCTGACCCAAAACTTGTCTTCTCTAAGCAACTTTATTTTCAGTCCTCCAATTCTAGTTTATGTTTCCTGTCCTTGATTTCATTATTCACAGTATGAAGTTACTGTAAATATATTGGAAAAAGTGAAAAGAGACTTTACATGGAAATGTACTTACCTCATTACAAACCCTAAGAGATGACTTTGACTCAGATGATAGAATGGGCATTTTGAAATTAAAATACAAATAAAGATTCTAAGCACTACATAACGTACCTATCCAATAAACAATCAAATAATGCACTGGCAGCTGATTGCTATTCTGAACTGTTGACACCGGCTGGCTAGATGACCTGAACAAATCACATCTAACTGACTTCCTGATATTCATGATAAAAAAAAGAAAAATTAAAATAATATCCTTTGTAGTGTTTTCACATCAATGACATTAAATAAAAATAAAATATTTGACAGAAAATGCTGCAGGTAGAACCAAAAATCCAAAACAATAATAAGAATATAATCATCAAAAACTTCTAAAAGCATTAGAGACAAGCACATAGACACACATTTCAGTTAATTCTTCCCAATATCAAATGCACAAGCCCAGATATGACAGCTGGAAAAAGTAATTTTGTGACAATGACCTGGACAAGCTAAAATTCATTTTGTGTGTACAGCAAAAGTAAGAAACTCTGAGATTAATTCACAGACGAAATGAAATAACAATTACTGCACTTTTCCTGTAGTTAGAGTCACTACATTCTGTTCTCTGAGTGATACCTGGGAAAATTTAAAGAGAACAGAATAGAACCAAACTAATTTTCAGAATAAGCCACAGTGTTTTCTCAAAATCTAGGTGTTGGAGAAACAGTACAGTTCTCTAAAGAAAACAGCAGATCCAAATTTTTGGTTTGTTTAAAATGTTGAGCTTCTTACTTGCTGGCTGGCTTTACATGAAGATTTTCAAACCCATTTCTCACTTTGTAAGGTGAAGATGAAACACTTCACAAAAAATGAATTTTTTTCGTATAGTATGTCAAGCAGTACAGCAAACACACACATAAGTGAGCGATCCTACTACTTGGTATCGTCCAAATTCATCAAGCTTCACACACTTTTAACTGAGAAAGGACACCAATTTCTTGCCATCCAGAACTTTAGTGATCAGTTTTTCATGAACAACTCATGTTCTACCTACTGCACGGCTACAAATGGCCTACAGATCCCAAATGGTTTAATCTCTTGACTCTGTAGTATCAGAGTCACGGCAATTTCAACCCAGTTTATGCAGTTACACATGACATCGGAAAAACAATCTTTTCTCAGCTAGTATTGCCAAGGGTAGTCTAGAAAGGAAGATACCCAGAATACATCATTTTCCCTCTATCTCTGGAGTCAGAAGAATTACAGTCAATCCTGTCTTCTCAGTACATCCTCAGGCAGACAAGCATTAGAAGTATCTTGCAGCAAGCCATGTAATGAACTACTACTTTTCAAAAACAGGAGGACCAGCCTGGAAGACTGAGTTACAATAGATCTCCTATGCTGTTATAAGCATATCCCAATGACCCACTATTATAGTCTCCAACCACATGGTTTTATGCAACCTAGCCCTGCAAGTACAGCATCTTTGGCTATGCTGTCAGCCTAAAATGAAATGCTACAAGAATTTTAATAACTCATCATAAGCTGAACTAAACAACACCTCTTCAAATAACAGTGAAAAAGGTGTGAAGAAAATCATGGCTTCTGCAATGTAATAGTATATATTTAAAAATTAAAGATTGCAATCAAAATGTTTCTATAAAGAAGAGTATAAATTGGTGTTTAATAAAGTTAAGATAAATGGAGTGGTGGGTGGTGGAAACAACAGCCATTTTTGATAAAAGCTATTTACTAAGCTGCTGCAGGAAAGTGTGTAATTCAGTCTCACATCATATTATTTTTTCTTTCAGGTACACAACTTTAAGTTGCCTGATTGCACAGTGCCAGCATCTGTACTGTTTTTCTATTCTATCCAGGACAAGAAGCGTGTGACTGTAGCTGTCCTTCTTTCTAGTGTTCATTTTCACTAAGTTAGAAAATGCTATATAATTCTATTTAGTATCAAGAAATAATTACAGTACTTTACCTATTCCTGTAATGTTGTAACGCTTTAGCTGTTACCTCCAAGATCCAAAATGACAATTATTCATAGAATCATAGAATCATTTAGGTTGGAAAAGACCTTTAAGATCATCAAGTCCAACCGTAAACTTAATATTGCCAAGTCCATCACTAAACCATGTCCCTAAGCGCCACATCTACACGTCTTGTAAACACCTTCAGGGTTGGTGACTCAACCAATTCCCTGGGCAGCCTGTTCCATGTTTGTCAACCCTTTCAGAGAAGCAATTTTTCATAATATCCAATCTAAACCTCCCCTGGGATAACTTGAGGCTGGTTCCTCTCATCACTTTTTATTTGGGAAAAGAGACTAACACCACTTCACTACAACCTCCTTTCAGGTAGCTGTAGAGAGTAATAAGGTGTCCCCTGAGCTTCCTTTTTTCCAGACTAAACAACCCCAGTTCCCTCAATCACTCCTCATGAGACCCTTCGCCAACTTTGTTGCTCTTCCTGGCACCATCTTCTTTCCATTCATCTTCCATTCTCCAAACAAGACTTCTATATAAAAGTACCTTCCAACTGTCAGTACAGGTTTATTCCACTACTGTCAGATGACATCTTTTTGTTGTTATTCTTTTTCTTTTTCTTACTTAGCCCCAAAAGACTCACCTGAAAGAGGTGTTGTTACTTATTACTGCCTCTGATCACAAACTATTAACATAGACTTATTTTTTCCTGATAAAATATATTTTTATAATTTAATTTAAACATTTCTCATAATAGCCATTTTTATTCTTGTTTCTACTTCATTAATACCTGTTACTTTTCTCCTCTCAAAAGAAATGCAACCTACAAATTTTTAAAAGTGTTATAAAAGAAGGATTAGTATTCTAAATGAGAACATGGAATTTCACACAGATATTAAACAAGGATGTGTTCTCAACCCTATCTATGACATGTCCTTTAAATTTTTTTCTTACAGAAATCTCAGTCACTAGGATTTCTAACCATTACAAACAGTTATTTAAAGTTATTCTGAACATCAGAAGGTGTTCATGGTTGATTGATCTGACCTTGACTTAATTTTGTATAACATCACACCAGTAAAGAAGTTTCCTTACACTTTGGGTGGGGTCACCTTCACCACATATTGTGTCATAATGGAGAATTGTATCACAGGAAATTTAGATCAATGCAAAGTCCACAGCACACATCTTCAGGATGTGAGTCATGACTGATCACTTAGAATTATCCACCACCAAAACCATGGTACATTCATACATCAAGATGTTTTATGAATGTTGCATGATTTTGTGGTAAATGGCATTTCCCAGCTTTCAAAATAGGTTATACTAGAAGTACTTTTCTTAACATCTGTACTGTCATTAACATTTTCTTTTAGATTAGTTTAATCCTATAATGACTGAAATTCTCTCTGCATAATCTCGAAGGCTTTTTTAGTTATTAGATTGCACTTAATTTAGGCCACTAACATTTTCCCTTTTTGTTCCATTTGCTCCAGTTTGTTAACATCAACACTCTTAAAAAAAAAAACCCAACCCTTGCTGACAATTTGTTATGGTCTTTGTGTTCAGCACCAGAAGAGTTAAAAGTATCTTAGAGAACAGCCCAATAAAATTTACTTAAACAAACCTTCTTATAACCCAGACCACATAGCTATATATAAGGATATATAGTGTACATACATTTGTATAGTTATATAGTGTATATGCATATGTATACATACATATATTTATTTTAAATTTAAAATGTTACATTTCTGACTATAAATGATGTCTTTTCTATTTACTTCTATACTTCCCCAAAACATTTTTGGTCACTAGTGTCTTTCACATAACTTCTCAAAATTTTTGGAAATAAAAACAAGCTCAGACATTACAGATATACAAGCTAGCAAAAAACTTTACTACACTTTATTCAATTACTTAAATGCATTTTTCCTCTGCCAAAGAAAAGCTATTCCTATTTCTTCTCTTATACTGACCAATAAAGTTAAATTCATCTAGGTTTTCTGCTAGGCTGATTCTTTTCTAATTACTTTATTACGATTGCCAAAGTCATCAAGTAATAAATAACTAAAATCAGATGGGATAGACAAAGGGAATTCATCTGTCTCATTAACTTTAGAGCAGATTTTATAAAATGTAAAAGAGAGAATGCTGACCATACTGACAGAAAACCTTACTGCTGTAGGACAACTACAGGTTCATGGAACTAAATCTGTGTTTTAAGTTATAGAGGGCTTTGCTGCATTTGGAGGATGTTAATCTCTAGAATAGTGTGTTCCAATAAAAAAGGTTACTCCAGAGTTCAACTTCTAAATGCAGACTTTTAAATGTAAACTCAGATCTGCCTGACTTATTCAGAACTATTATGCTGTGGGTAACTCCAAAAATTACAGGTTCACATATCCTTTCACTTACTTTGTTTCAATTTTTCCCATAGAAGTAAAACATTTTTTTCTGTGTTTTCAATTCTAACAACTTTAAAACAGCCTCAGTTCTCTTGATTTATTCAACTATCAACAAGATTTTAATTCTCCATTCTCTGAACTATGCTATTTTTAACTTATAATTGACTTGAAATTTTTACTGGTTTAACAAATTAAATTAAATTAAATTAAATTAAATTAAATTAAATTAAATTAAATTAAATTAAAGCTTTACATTTTCTCTGCAAAGCTGAAGACTTAGAAAGCTTTTTCAGGTCCTTTAAAATTTACTTGCATACTTGTCTCTGACATGTTACCAGATGACATGATGTAACCATTGAAATTTTAAGTGTGACTTCCTTCTAGAAAGGTTTTTTTTCCAAAATTGGAGCAGGGCACAATGATCTCTGGTAGCCAGCTAGCAACCGAGCATTCCTGCAAGCCAAATTTATTACCCTTCTTGTACGTCTCAGAGGTACTCCTCACCCAGTACAGTACATTCTTTGCAAATTCATGTTCACCAGCTGGCTGTGCACAGACATGCTTGAACGGAAAAGTCAGATTTGTTATCTATGTTGTTTAGCATTACATATTACATCACTGAAGAGATTAAAATATGCAGGTTTTCTTTCACATTTCACATTACTTTGACCTCAGTATTCATACCACAGCTGAAGATACTAGAACTTAATGTATTTTTAACCTACCTGTAGCTCACCAATACCCAATTCCATTTCAATACTCTCCTTCTACCTTTTTAAAATTAGTAAAAAACAGTTGTTTATACAGATTCAATACATGTGTGCCTCATCCCAACTTTATAGTTCTCCCTGCATCATACTCTGAGAATAGCTAGCAGTGTCTTGTGTCAGATGTTTGGTCAGGAATATTGCATGCCAGGCCAGTGTTCTTTCCATACTTTTTCCTAGAAATGAGCTTACAACTGTAAACTGCTGCTTAAATAGCTCCATTATTGCTGAAAGTTTCATTTCAACTCTGATCCGTCTCATCTGATGTCTAGGAAATCCCAGACAATGAAATTTCATGTGGCAAAGATAAACTTACAGGTCAATATAATGCAAAAGCATCCCAAAATCACCATAAAGCTCTGCAGTTCAAAAATAAGAAGGAAAAGGATCAAAACACCAGGAAGCCAATCTGTTGCCATGTATTCCAAAGTGTTCCTGTTTTATACATCTTTTCATATGAAGCACAAAGCCAATTTTTATGTCAAAGACACAACAGGAGTGACATGACAGGGGTTAAGGAATCATAATTTTGTTGTCCTAAAAAAATTATAAATGAAGACTTACACCACAGAATCACAGAATCGTCTAGGTTGGAAAAGACCTTGAAGATCATCTAGTGCAACCATTAACCTAGCACTGACAGTTCCCAACTCCACCATATCCCTAAGTGCTATGTCAACCCACCTCTTGAACACCTCCAGGGATGGGGACTCCACCACCTCCCTGGGCAACCCATTCTATGTTTGTTCCTTCCAGATAGTTTCTTTGTGAATCTGACAGTGAAAGAAGAGGCAGGGAGGAGAAAGTACATTTGAGAAACAACCAGTGTCAATGACATTAGACAACGGTCAAAAGGAGGCATCAAAGGATACAACACCCAGATGCCAGAGCTGTAGGTGGAAAGAAAACATGACGTTTCATGAGGCAATTAGATGTTAACAAAACACTTGTGCATGTTTAGTGTCTACCTGTTACATTACAATGATAATTACTTCTGACCTTATGTTGTCTGAACACAGGCTTCCTTTTAAAGCCTTTGCTTTGCCTATAAACATCCAATTTTATATATATATATATATATATATATATATATATATATATAAACATCCAATGTACCCATGCTTGCATTATGGTATAATCATCTGGTCACTCAAGCAAGTTAGGGACTTGCTATTGCTTCTGCATATGTGAGAGATGAGAAAACAGGCCAGCGAGAAACTAACAAAAACAGCCTGAGAAAGCAAAAGTTGAGGCTGATTGAAGAAATGCCACAAACACTTGCAAGACAAAACTGTGAGTCACAGGGTGCATTCTGTGGAGGTCGAAGCTGATAAGGCTGCCCCAATAACACAAGATGGGGCTGAGGAGGGAGCCCTGTGGAGGCAGGACGGCTCTGCTCTGGTTCATCTGGACAAATTTCAAGGGCCGTCTGTCCAGTGAATGACCTTTGCTTCATCATCCACGAAATGCATATTCATCAGCCCTCAATATGCTAAGGAAGGCTAATATGATCGTGTTAATTACATCATCCCATGAAACACCTTACCCCTCCCTGTACATGGGATACGTAGGTATGTGGGTCAACCTAGGGGACAGACCCAAGGAAAGTGGGTATAAATCAAGGAGGGGGAATAAAGAGGGGCCCTGGAGAGTGCAGTGAAGCAAAGAAGATGGACACAAACGAAAAAGACGTCTGCCTTCTGGAACCCTAGCTGGTGGGATCAGCACAGAATCCCAGACCGCTGATCTGTATTTCCCCATTCCCTCTATCCCCCTCTTTTTCCTTTCTCATTAAGAAATGCATGGCATATTGTGTTGCTTGCCACAACTTGCTACATACTTAGCCAATTATCGTGTGTTCAGTTAGTACATTGTGGGTAGTTAATAAATGCTTGGACTTGTAGACTTGTTGTCCGCTCCACTGGGGATTTGCAAATCTGAGTCACTCGTCTCCCTCGTTTGAGTGGGATGTGACAGATACTACGCTGTCTGTGTAGCGTTACATCTGTATTTGAAAGCTGTAACTCAGAAGCTTAGCTACTCAGCGAAGTAATCATACCAAAAGTGGTAGTTAGAGAATGATCTCACAGACAAGACCTGTGTGGGCAAACAGAAGTCCTAGCTGTCAGTCAAATAAATTTTATCACTTACATGTCATTTATTTGGTCCATCAGCTTCATATCATGAGAAAACTCAAGAGATGCAGAAAAAAAACCAAACCAAAACAAAACCAAACACAAAAAAACAACAACAAAAAAACCCCAAACAAACAAACAAAAAAAACCAAATTAAAAAAAAACCACGAAACAACAAAACAGAAGAAAACTGCTTGTAACCATGGATGCTCACATAGCTCACTTTCAAAGTTCCATTTTGAAACATTTAGAAAAGAGATTACTAATATAGACCTCTTTGTATGCTTATACAGATCTAAAGGGTGAATATATCTCCAAATTCCCAAGACTGTACTCTAGAATAATAACTACACAATCTGGAAGCTCTTTTTGAGAGGAAATATTTGGAACAGTCTCAGGTGATACATCCAGTTTGAAAGTCACTTGATTAGTCATGATTAAGCTGTAGAGTACTTAGATGTTTAATTTCTTATATTGTAGCAATATCCCAAGAAGCCACTCTTTTAAAGAATTACACATTAAGATTTATAGAAAATATTAAGTATCTAAATACACAAATTCTGTCACAGTGACCTCTTGAGTAATGTACTCCAGCACAATAAATCTGCAACAGTGGGGTAAGAAAGTCCAATGGCTTCAGGTTCTTTTGAAATTTAAATTGTTGTGAAGTGTATCATAGAATGCTTTGAGAAACTGTTTCTATTTATAGAGAGTAATTAAGTCTGCAAGTCCAAGGAAAACTGATTTGAACAGTGACTTAATGATGTCTATTGAAGGATTTACCTGAACCATTATGCAAGGAAAACACCTTAGGAAATATGTAATCTTAACCTTGAGGGCAAATAAGGGAAACCATGGTGGACTACTACATTGCACTGTGCCCATAAAGCAGGATGGAACTAGAGTTCTGTAGCAGATCATTTATTATTCTTTTTGATTTCCTTTTCATCCTCTCAGTACATGGGAAGCCTGCCATCACCTATAAAATCATAGTTACAATAGATATCACCATTTCTAAGTAACTGTGTATCTTATGTAATGACTTGCTATTTGTTTCATTTATAACATGCTGTATTTACATTACAACTGGCATGGCCAGAGCTCATCTTTTTAAACGGTAGATGGTATAACTCTAATTAACTCTGCATGATTTTTTTTTTCTCAGATGTGTACAAACCATCTATTCCTCTAATATGTTACTCTTAAATAGTTCCTTTAAAAATTGTGTGATTTCTGAACATTTCTACCTTAACTTTCAGTCTTCTAGTAACAGTTTTAGATCATTTAACTCAAGCCAGAGACATTTAGGTTTCCAAATTCAATTATCAAGAATCACGTCCAAAACTACATCTCTAAATAAATTTCTACTAGTTGTTACATGAACTTTTGAGGTAGCTGATATCACAGAACTTTCTGAACACATACAATGACCAGCAAAGTGCTAGGCACATACAGATTAACACGGTCACCAGAGTTTAAATACTCAATTTTCAAAGTAAGACCAAGTAGTAACTTCTTGTTCTTTGTTTTTTTTGGTTTTCTAGGGTTTTTAACAGGAAATCACTCTGTAGAAAGACTTATGTCTCCTACTTTTTTCAAAGTTAAAGTATAATATCTCACTGGAAGATGAGGCAAGAAAAGTCACCCCAGTCACTACTCTGTACACAAGGAAAGAATACAAAGGGACAGCAAAGCTTTTCCTTCATTCCTCACCTCACTGCCTTGAAGAAGAGTGAATCTGAGCTATACTGAAAGACAGAACATGCTTAAATATACTTCCAGGTATTTATATATTTTCAGATAAAGTATACTGAGGCTTCCTTGATACCCTTGTTCATTGGCTTTATGGAAGTCAACAGTGTAGAGGATAGATCCATGTTGGAGCTCATAGGTAAACTGACTTTTTAACATAATAGAAAAGCAGAGGAAGGTGTACTGGAGACAGAGCATGATAACAGCATGTCTTGTTCTTGTGAGCCTACCAGACATGCTTCTAGACATGCTGTTTTTCATAACAAGCCTTTGATACCAACATCAGGGGCATCTTCCAAAAGCAGAAGTGCGGAGAACATGCTTTCCAGCCTTTCCAGGAGACTTCTTTAAGAATTCATGTTCTTGTAATCGTAACTGAAATCTTATCCTTAAATATTTAAGCTTTACTAATAAGTACTACCCTTCTCCAATAAATACATTTAATTTAATTGGATTGTATATCAGTGCTTTTGCTTGAAAAAACACAGGTTATTTAGGATAGCTATGAAAGCCTGAAGTGGATTAATTAAACATCTGTGAAAATTTATCTTTCCCTTGGATGATATTCTTGGTATTTTTCACAAATATGATGGGAAGAGGCATTTCATAAAAGGAGGTGTGCAGGGCACTATGGAAGCACTAAGAAAAACAACAATGAAATATTTGAAATATTGCAGAACTAAATAGAAAATTATACTGTTACTTATATAGCTGAGCTTGTGCAGCCTCTTTTCATGGTTCAGTTTGAGTTATGGTCCAATTTAAAGATATTAGGCTTTTGTAGTGTTGGCAGAAAGAACTATCTTTCTACTGCAAAACCCCAAAATATCTACCTTTTCCCTGAGGGAGGTATTATTTCTGTTTGTTACTGAAGTAGACAGCATAATGGTTGAGAGTGGTAATCTCAGCATAGGGAATAAAATTGCACTTTCCCTGTTAAAAATAAATAGAAAATCAGTATATAATTACTTTATTGTGTCATAATACTAAATATTTATGATTTTTCTGGTTAGATGGTGACACGTTTCAGTTACTGTTTTTATGGCTGTAAAACCCTCCAATCCACCAAAGGAGCCTGAGATAGACAGAACAAAATTCAAAGATATTAATTTGTCACAGCACACACTAGAAGTCTACAGTTACTGGGGGTAGTCTTTAGAATTGGGAAGAAGAAATATCAGCAATTTTCTGAGTCCTGTGTAGTGCCCATGATAGAATGGAAGTCTATGCTGATGGACAGATATGCTGAATGCTGTGCCACAAAGTCATAGTCCTGGGTCTACCAATGACTTCACCCTGGCTCTGTATTAGGAAGATCTGTGCATGTTCTCATTTTCTCCCACACTTGGTTTTCTCCTGTCTCCAATATCCAAATGGGGATCAACTATAAAACTGGTAAAACCCACAATTTGCTAGGTTTAATAAACCTTCCAGAACATGTTAATTTGATAGCAATAGCCAAATGTGGAATGTCTTACCATAAGGAAGTATGTTTGTTCACCAGTAACAAGCTTTCTTCTGCTTGGAAAACGTAACATGACTCACGGCACTACAAGTGGAGTGAAAAAACCCACTACACTTGGATAACATATGTGAAGGCAGAATATGTCTTTTTCCATAGGAATATCTATATATATATACACACACACACTTATAAGTGTATATAGTATATATATGTCTATATTTACATGTATACATATATATATGTGTGTATATATATATATTTCACAGACATGGTGTTACAATGAATTCGTAAGTGCTTGTTAGTTAAATACAGGCGCTAAAATCAGTACCTGGGTTTGGGTGGTTTGGATTTTGGTTGTGACATTTTGTTTGTGTTGGGTTTATTTGGGGATTTGGGAGTAGTTTTTTTGGTAATTACTTTTTTTTTCCTTTTCATCTGTCGCCCCATTTTTTAGCTAAGTTTAAAGAAAGAATGTAAGTTGGATGGAAGTCCTTACTAGGGAAGAAATAACTGGTCCACCTGTTGAAAAACCTAGCAGAAATCAGCTATGCCTAGTGTCTTTTTTTTCTTTCTCAGACATGTATTTTATGCACAAATTGCACACCCTTCCAGGTTTTGCTTCATGCAAAGGGAAGAAATATTCTTCCACACTTTTCTTTCTATTCATCATTAATTAGCCTATTTGATATAGCTTAATTGACAACTTCTGATTCTTCAGAGGCAAGAAGTCCCATTATAGCAAGAGCAATACACTGAGCTTAATGGCAATTCTTCCAAAAGATCTTGCTTTCACTTAGAAAGTT
The DNA here is from genome assembly GCA_010365825.1 of Otus sunia. Taxonomy (NCBI): domain Eukaryota; kingdom Metazoa; phylum Chordata; class Aves; order Strigiformes; family Strigidae; genus Otus; species Otus sunia. The sequence goes on from ML997797.1 coordinate 211,580, forward strand.
TCCACTGAATGTTTAGCATTGAACCCTATATTTACATAAATTACCTCCTTTTGCACTTGAGTCAAGTATGAATTAAAAAAGACTGATCTCATGGCTACTGAACATGTGGTCTATTTAAATGATAACTTCCTTGAAATCTATCATTAATTGGTTTGTTAGATAATTCTCTTCACTTACTGCACAAGGGTTGTTAGACATCTCTGATGAGCTGATCACTGTCTGATGCTATTATTATAAATAATGACATCAGCTTCAAATAGACTAGGATTACAAAAAAATAAAAAGATCCCTAAAACTCTGGAAAAAATGTATTGTGCAGTGTGTTTATGTAGTGCCCCAAAGCAACATTTTATTGGGAATTCTTGATATCTTTTAAACAGTAGGATGGAACTGTGTCATAAGCCGATCATTTATCGTTAGTTAACGGTAAAGATATACCAAAAATTACTGTCATATTCTTATAACATTTAGAATAAAAAACATAATAAATGCAGTGTCATCTTTCAGTGATTTGTTTTTTTTCAGTCTATGTGACTAAGTAAGAATGGACATCTATGGCATTCTGTGCTCTTCAGTTACAACCTCTGTGTATGTTTTTACCCCACTAGAAATTGTTCATATAGTCTTAATATCAGCACAGGTCCGTAGGAGCACAGTTTGTCTTCTCTTGTGGTTAAAATGATGTTGTGAATGACTTTAGATCAGAAAAAACTGCCAGGTTTGGTTCCTCTTAGTAATATTTCTTTATGAAACTCTTGAATTCTTAGGCATAAAAATATAATAATTTGATTTTCAGAAGTGGTTACCATTTTAGATCATAAATTATTCCACTGTAGGGTGTTAACCTTCACAGAGAATAAGTCCTACTCATTTTCAGCCTCTGTGGTGTCTTGAAAAATCCTTTGATTACAGAAAGATAGAGGACTGATTAGGGAAGGCAGATGACAATCAGGAAAGATGATGGCCACTGTAAGCAGTTAAATTAAAATAATCCCACTTTTCAACTTCTTCAGATAAAACTTCTTGAGTAAACTCTTCCTCATATACACACAATCACTTTTTTTAAAAAAAAAAAAAAAAAAATCCTTTAAAACCCTTATGGCTATGCTATATTAGGTCATTTCATAAATTATATACTTAACATGTTAAAATTTTCAAATCTACACTCCTGCTCTCACTCTCTTAGGAATAATGTTAACATCTCTGTAAATACACAGTCAAAACATTAGTCTCCAGTGTGAGCACTGTACCTTTTCTGTCCCAAAGCAACAAGCCTCTCCTAATCAATAATAATACCTAAACATCTTCCTGTAACACAGGCTTTCTATTTGGCCAGAAGGATGAGACTATGTTTGCATGCAGGTGAACACAATCTCAAATATAATAGAAATTTGCAGCAGTTTCTTTCACCTGCACTTTTGACAAAAACAAATTGGAACTTAGGAGGCTTCTAAATTTCTGTTAGACATCTTTCGAAAGTGTTCAGAATGTCTGTTAAGGAAGCATTAGTTAAACTATATATGTTTATGCCTTATTTGGTAAAAGAAAAAGAGAAGGATGCATAGATGGTAAATCATACCCTAAAAGATTTATCACCTGTTTTTCATCAGCAAATTTCAAACCAACAGAAAGGGCAAAAAGGAAAAAGCTAGCACATAATTGCATTTTGTGAACTGAGATCAACAAGAGAAAGAAAAGAACAAGCAAAACAAGTAAATAAAGTATTAGGTGTATGGAGTAAAGGAAAGCAAAGGATACTTTGGCTACGTCCTGGTATTGCTGCAGAGAAAACTGCCTATATTCACTTTCCTGGCATAGCCAAATGAGAATTGCGGTCTTCTCTGCGGTCTGAGTTATCACTTAACATCCTTGGGTTACTTTCTCTTTAATAATAAAGAATAAGTATGAGCAAAGATACTATCATACAACTTCGAAGCATGGAAACTTTGACATTTATATCAGTATGCTGCTGAGTGGCTTTTGTATAATGCAATTATATCTAGGGGCCTTCCAAGACATGAGGTGTTCTGGGAAAAGGTAGGGACAGAGGAAGAGCAGAGGAACAACATCAGACACACAGTCTGATCCTGTGGACTTTGAGAGCACTCCACTCAGCAAACTCTCAAGCCATCATTACATCCTAACAGTTAGTTCCTCTACTCAGGATAGCTGCAGCAGAGTCTGACTGGTAAGAGCAAAGGCTGGAGGACAAAACAACTGTGTCATTTAACTGAGAATGCAGATATACTCTTACAGATCTGTAAATAACAGTATAGAAAAGCCCACCCCATGGTTGTTAGAGTTACTGCTTAGATTATGAGAAAAGCCACTGGATGCTTTCAAATATTGCATTATTGTGGGAAAAAAATATAGTAGCTAGAAACAAAAAAAAAAATGGCATATCACAACTTCTAATTTACAGATTCTTCAACTTTCTTTGCAGTTCAGAGTCAAATGAACAATTATGTGTGTGAAATTAATCAGTGTCAGGAAGATGTATATGTTTTCTATATGTAATTTACTTGCTCTCAGATGAGTTATTTCTAATATTCACCTCTATGTATTAATTGATTATGATCAGAGAAAATAGTCTAGGAATTCTTTTAATTCCATTTCCACACACATTGACTTCTGGACAGATCACTAGAGTTAATTAAACTCCCTCCATCTAATATTGCTGTGTAGAACAGGGTTCTCCAGTTCAGAGCATATTAAATGATATCAGATTCAGCTGTGTACATCTTTCACGAGCCTCTGGATGATAATCATACAAGATTGTTTTCTTGGCAACATGTTAGATATTTAATTAACATTGTAAATCTGATTACTTGCTGACCTCCAAACCAGTCACCCATTTGCTAACTTATAATACAATTTAAAGATGGACTAATAGGCATGAAAAATGAAGTTTTCACTGAAATTCTTATTCCAGTGGGAAGCTCTAATAAGATTTTATACTATAAAAGAATGATCTGAAAAGAATGTTTAAGTCTACAAATTTAAAAATGTGTAGTAAGTTTCCATAATATTAGATGATTACATGTTCTGAAATCATATGAATTTATCATTATCTCAAATAATTTTGCACCTTAACTTCTTTTCCTCATCCTCTTGAGTCAGTATATGTGCCTGTGTGTGGTTTATCATTTTTTAAAAGGAAGGGATGAAATAGAAGTAATTACATAAAAATGTGCCTGACTACCAATTGATTGATTTGCCTATAATCAGATAAGTTTTGTGTCAATACTCAAGCAACAGTAAAGGTCTGAGCAAAGAGTAAAGTAGTAAAGTGAGGAGTTTCTTAAGACATGTCTTATATGTGCTCCAGACAGAGCTATCATGCTTATTACTACTTGATGTTTGTTCAATAATGAATGTATAGATGGAAAAATTCAAATCTGTAAGGAAAAGACTTGTAGACCACTCAACCCATAACCAGAGAAAGTGTATTCAGACAAAATACTTTTCTTGTAGTACTTACGTGATACTACAGTTCTTGCATGAGAATTACTTAGTTTTCTCACTATAGAAAGATTTAAAACAAAATTACAGCTTAACCAATGTGATTTCTATTATAGCAAGATGTTGTCAAAAAAGAGTTTCTTGATTAAAAAAATGTCTTGTCTTGGTTTAAACCACCGTACTTAAGAAGAAGTGGAACTGTTATAGTGTTACTACAAGCATGCAAATGAAAGAATTCCTGTGGTTTTAGTGTCTTGGGCTCCCATTAGTAGTAATCACATTACTGGCTTGATTCACTAGGTGATATCTGTATGAAGTTCACTTTTTGTACCCATATCATCACCATCCTGATTCTTTAATGAAATAGCTAGTCTGAGGTGTCTCTCATATTATGATCGATGAGCCCTTTTCAAATTGTAGCTATTCAAGACCTTTTAGACCCATTTTTTCTGTGGCAGTAAAGTGCATTAGATTTTTACTTTCCTTCCTTCAGAGCTTTTTTCCTACAGCAATATGTCTTCAAGGCACAATCGTGGAATCACTGAGTTTGGAAGGTACCTCTGGAGACTACTAAGTTTTGACTCCCAGTTTTGCATCATCTGCCAGTTCCTCGGGGTACTCTCTAACCTGTCCATCCAGGTCATTAATAAAGAGATTAAACAGTATCGGTCACAGTATCCACCCCTGAGGCATACCACCACTAACTGGTCTCCAGTTGGACTTCATGCTCACGGTCACAGCCCTTTAAGCCTGCCAACCTGGAGTTTTCCATCTACTTCACTGTTCACTTATCTAACCTATACTGTATCAGTTTGTTTATGAGGATCTTGTGGGAGACAGTGTCAGAAGCATTGCTAAAGTCAAGATAAAGAGCATCTACTACTCTTTCCTCATCCACCAAGCTGGTCGTCTTATTGTAAAAGGCTATCAGGTTGGTCAAACATGATTTCTCTATTGTAAATTCATGCTGACTGTTCCAATCACCATCTTATCTTTAATATATTTGGAAATGGTTTCTAGGATGAGTTGTGCCATCAGCTTCCCACAACCAAGATGAAGCTTATTGACCTGTAGTTCTTTGGATACTTCTTCTTTTTCTTCTTGAAGGCAGCAGTGATATTTCCTCTCTTCCAGTCAAAGATAATTGAGAGTGACCTCACAATGACATGGGCCAGCTCCCTCAGCACTTGTGGGTGCATTGCATCATGACCCAGAGTCTCATGTATTTCCAGGTTGTTTAAATGTCCCCTAACCTCATCCTCCTTCACCTAGAGTAAAATCTTCCTTGCTCCAAACTTGCCATCTGCTCTTAGGGCTTTAGGATTACTAAAGGCTAGTCTTAGTAGTAAGGACTGAAGAGAAGAAAGCATTCAGCAGCTCAGCATTTTGTGTGCTTTGCCACCAGGGCTCCTGCAACAAGCTCACATTTTTGCTGTTGAAGCACTTAAATAAAACCTTCTTGTTGTCATTCATATTCCTTTTCAGCCTTTCTTGCTTTAGTTATAAATGCTACAAGTTGTCTTTCCTTGCATATATTTAATTCCCTTGATGGATTGGGCAAACTCCTGTTGTTATCAGTATCAGACACATCTTTTCCCCTTGAAATCCTGTCCCATTCATGTACTGAAAATCAGAAATGTCAACTAGAAGAGTGTATTCCAACCTATTCTCTATGTTTCTTTCTTCAAAGCTTTTTCAACAATGTCGGCCTTCATCTGCTTAATGAAAAACATGTTTAGACAGTACATCTCCATTAATTTTTCTTGGTAATTAGGCATACCTAAACAATCTTCAAAACATAATTTGAACAATATAATGAATAATCCACTTGTTATTACTATTCCTTCTCTTCCTTTACAGACCAAAAAATTTTACTGTGACTGAAGAATCTACTTTTAAATGGTTTTCCCTTGCTTGTTATAGTCCTTCACTGAAGCTTAAAAAATAGGACTGACCTTACTACTTGTCTCAAGACAGAAACAAAAATTAAGCTTTTCCTTATTCTCAGTCATATCTTTATTCTGCATCTTGAATACATTGTCCAAATACACAACATAACTTTTTGTCTTTGGATTTACTCTGCCAACGGGCATGTCAATTCTTCATAAAGACATTCCCCTGAAATTGTTTGTCATTAGGCATATACCCAGTAGTTGCATGAACAAGACTATTATGCACACAGTAGGTAAATGGGGTTATTCATATCCCAACCACCTATTAATCACCTTTGAGACTGCAAAGATTTAGAGGAATACCAGGTAAGGCCTTATCTGTACTAAGATATTCCCAGCATGATTGCTTTGGTGAAGATTTTATAAGCTTCATATATACAGAAGCACTGTAGTGACCCCATTCCACCTTTATTTTGACTTGAATATGGAGGATGGAAATGCTAAATTAATTCTGCTAGCATCAGTTAGATAACAATATTTCTGTAATCAAGTCCTTATGGTTAATATGTGGCTAGCAAATTTCTGAGTTAAAGCAAACTACTGTATCACTGTCTAAAAGAAAGCTAGGCTTTCCTTTCGGCAGACTGCTACGGACTGAGCATCTGGCTTCTATAAATTACAAATTGTTTAGCTAGAATGCATTGCATATTTTATAATGAAGAGGACAGTTTGTTTTACTACAGCTTTCTATTACATAAAGGATATTGTTTGGTAAAAGGCTGCACTCTATAGATTGATAACTAGACAGCAAATCCTAGACAGTAGGATAGTTCTCTGTGAAATAGTACTAATTCTACAATTTCTAAAAAAATTTTACGCATAAGGCATATAATAATCAGCAAATAATGAGCTAAATTTATAATACTACGCTATATAGTTCCCTACTTCTTAATGTGCCTATTGACACATGTAGAACATTTGGCCAACATATCAGTAGCAAGGAAAACCTGAACCTTTCAAACAGCATTTTGTGCTTTTTATGGATCATGTGTAGATCATCATGAATTTTTTATTACCTACCCAGAAACTAGCCCAGAAAAAAATAAAATTATTATCATAAATATAGTATTAAAACATTAATAAGTTTAAGCAGAGTGTGAACCTTGGGATGCATTATTCTTATAATATAGGGTAATATTTTACTGAGCAATGGATGAATCCTTAATGAACAATAATGTTCATGCTTTTCTCTGAAACAGTACTCTTATTTTAAGTCTTCTACCTTATGTATAAAAAATTTGTATTCAAGATTAGTGACTGAAAATGTGCAGACATCTTTGAGGAACTATATATTTTATTTAAAAATACTGTATATTGAAGTAGACTTACGGATATTTTTGCTGTTACGTGCTGTCTTTTACTCTCCTTATCATGAGTCATGAAATAATAAAATCACATTTGATATTCAAGAGTACTACAATATTGGTATTACTCTTGTGAATCTATTTCTCATTTGAACCTTGGAATGAGTTTTTCTACCCAAAAAGGTACATTATATTTCAGGAGCATGGTCTGGGAAGATAAGGTTCTCAGGCCCAAAAAGAAAGGCTACAATAGTACTGCCTGATAAGCATTCCTATAAGAATGCAGTGTGATTTATTTATGGTAATTAGTTCATTTAGTTAGAATAATGTGCTGTCTGCTACAGGAAAAATGAGACCACTGGCTGCCCTTCACTTGCACACAGATGTTGGATTCCAGTGTATGATGTGATGCCACATGTGAGGGCAGCTGTCACCCACCACCCAATATCATGGAGCTGCCACCATCTCATGATGAAGGTGGCAAGGAAGGAAAGCCTCATGCCAATGGCAAATGGATGCTCAGTTTTAGTGTGAAACAAAGTGACACACCACACCACCAATCACTCTTTATTATTGTGTGTGCCTTTATCATTGAATTCTACAAGGTATGCTAAATATACTTAGCAAATACTACACATTTAGAACAATACAGTTAAGAGAGAGAGATTGGATCTTATGTGCAGGGAAGTTTGGGCTCCTCTGCTTCTTTTTCAGGGCCTTGTACTGCTTCATGAGGCAGTTAGTAGAGAGTCATCTTTCTTCTGGTTTTGGTTTTCTTTACTAATTCCCTATCCTTAACTTTTGTCAGAAGGGAATTAAGTCATGCAAAGACACAAGACCACAATCACAACAGGCTGTGATACATATGACCTTTTTTAACTCCCTGAAAGGGAATCACCGTGTGGTTAGAGATTTCTATCCTGCAAAACACCTACAGTATGCACCCACAAACCAGCTTACCAGGAGGGAAGGATTCTCAGCTCAATGTAATTGCTTGACATAATGGCTCGATGTTCGAGTTAAGTGGTGTTCTTCAGAGGTTAGCATCAAGACAGTGTTGTTTAGCATCTTTGTTGGTTACATGGACAGTGGGATTAAGTGCACCCTCAGCAAGCTTGTTGATGACACCAAGCTGTGCAGTGCAGTCGACACGCTGGAGGGAAGGGATGTGCCATCCAGAGGGAACTTGACAGGCTTGAGAGGTGCGCCTGTGCAAACCTCATCAAGTTCAACAAGGCCAAGTGCAAGGTACCACACATGGGTAGAGACAATCCCAAGCACAAATCCAGGCTGGGCAATGAATGGATTGAGAGCATCCCTGTGGAGAAGGACCTGGGAATAGTAGAGGATGGAAAATTGAGTATGAGCCAACAATGTGCACTCACAGCCCAGAAAACCAACTGCATCCTGGGTTGCATCAAGAGAAGTTGTGTCCAGCAGGTCAAGGGAGGTGATTCTCCCACTGTACTCTGCTATCGTGAGACCCCACCTGCAGTGCTGTGTCCAGCTCTGGGGCCCCCAACATAAGAAGGACATGGACCTGTTGGAGGGGGCCCAGAGGAGACCACAAAGATGATCAGGGGGCTGGAACACCTCCCTTATGAAGGACAGGCTGAGAGAGTTGGGGCTGTTCAGCCTGGAGAAGAGAAGGGTCTGGGGAGACCTTAAAGGGGTCTTCCAGTACTTAAAGAGGGCTACAGGAAAGGTGGAGAGGGACTCTTGATCAGGGAGTGTAGGGATAGGATGAGGGACAATGGTTTTAAACTGAAAGAGGGTAGATTTAGATTAGTAATTCTTTGTTTGAGGATAGTGAGGCACTGGCACAGGTTGCCCAGAGAGGTCATGGATGCCCCCTCCCTGGCAGTGTTCAAGGCCAGGCTGGATGGGGTTTTGAGCAACCTGGTCTAGTGGAAAGTATCCCTGCCCATGGCAGGGGGGTTGGAACTAGATGATCTCTAAGGACCCTTCCAACCCAAACCGTTCTAAATCCATGATTCTATGATGATGCTCAGTCCCACCACTTGAGGTCCCCAACCCCTGGCTTGTGGCCCTGGCAGCTTCCACTCAGGTTCAGACTTCTGCATGCTGTTGGAGGGCCATAGCTGTGTCTCCTCCCAAGGGACTATTGTTTTCCCTTTTCACATTTTTTTAAATTAGATCATCTGCAAAGGCCATCAATGGCCCCACTAATCATGTAGTCCTATCCAACCTCTTTGTCTTTTCCCAAACCAAAGGGCCATTAGTAGCTGTCAGCAAGGTGTCTGTTCCCCTATGCCCTCCTGTCCCAGATGTTTTATGGTAAGTATGATTAGCAGCAGTTACATTACATAGCCCAACACTGCTCTATTAATCTGATAATCTTATCAGGTCAAACTGGTTAGAAATGCTCCTGGTCTCATTTATCCGAACTGTGCTTCGAGGTAGGCTTCATCCTGTGACATCTTCAATGACAATTTGCTAACAATCTCTTAGTTACTAGGCAGAAACAATTTCTTTTTTTATAATCAAAATTCACTAAATAATTTACCTTTATTTCCCTTTTCATGTGGGTTTGCCTCTTATTTAACCTGCACAGTGTTCTTCCCTTCTTTTTCCCCACATATTGAAACTGCTGCACTCTCGTGTATGTTTATGCTGTGTTGAGTTAAGCACAAGTCATCTATTATTATTGAGATAATTTTTTTTTCTTCCTAATCCCGTGTGTGACATCTATCTGGACAACTTATTTTGACACCTACAGAACAGCTGAAAAACATATAGTAACAGGAAAGGAGACTCATTGTGCTGAGGAAAGTGGCTGACGTCTTACTTTCTTGACACCAGCAGCAGAATCTTTAAGGAGTTTTAAAATGAACAAAGAGCTAGAGAAAGACAAAATATTTATGGAACATTACAACCTAACAAGCCTATTTGCATCTTTCTTAAGTGTGTCTGTTGGAGGTTTTGAAAATAGACTCTTAGCCTAAAGACTCCATACAGAACACTCAGTGAATGTATCATAGGATCTTAAAATAATCAAAATCTAAAACATGCTTGGTAACTGCAATATCCTTCTTTCTTCTGTGGATGCATTCAGGTTATAATTCCTATTGCATCTCACTCACCCTTAAAACTCGCAGTATTTTGAAAAGAGATATAGCAAGGCATGTAAGAAATTTAGGATTTTTTTCCCTATCATATGCCAAAATTATAGTCCAGCATTGCATATAGAATATAACCAGTTTCTCCTGGTATTTTCAGAAGAACATATCTGCACAAAGGTGGGATGTAGCTTCATCAGCAAGCAAAGAAAACAATAACTTCCTTCTTTTTCTGTTAAGAGCAGGAAAGAACTCATAATTTCATTAATGACAATTGCAACTATCGGTCATTAGCTATCATCATATTTCATGAAGACTAGACTAGAAGATCAGTTCAGAAATATAGCTAAATTTTTTTTAGCTAAAGAAATATAGCTTATGCTCTTCTCAGAGCTTATCTGTCTTTTTTAATCTTAGATGGCCAAAGGTGGGGTAGGGG
>ML997797.1:221823-241017 GCA_010365825.1 Otus sunia
GGGGGGTGGGGGGTGGGGGAATTCCTTTTATTAACATGTCTTGATGCTTTTCAAAAATACTTTTAAAACTACTTTTCTTTTTCAAAAATTCCTTAAAATATCCTATATGAGTAGAAAAATGTCAGTGTTAAAAAAGATTGATTTTGCTGGTATAAAAATATTCATGAGAATAGAAGTAGAAATTACACCCTTTGTCATAGCTTCCATGTGCTCTACAGACCCAGACAATATTCAGTGTGAGCAGTTTAGTGCTTCATAAGGTTGAACTTGTATTAAAAATGCAAAAGTGGATGAAGTTTTACCATCTTCATTACAAAAACTTTCACCTTTCCTTAGATATCTCTTTATGTATTGTTCTATTTATAGAATGTAAATCATTGTAATAATTGCCTTTGCCAAGGATTTGTCACAAAAAATTTGGGTCATGAATTATGGTTTATCATCTGTATCATATTGTAGTAGTACTAGTTTCTAATAAAACAGGATGTGGTTTAAGGTGTCTTTTAAAAAATATATTTAAATTTCAATTGTTCTTATTTACTTGAATTAATTTCCACCTGTATAAAAGATGTTGTGGATAAATTTCTGTGTGGTTTTATACAAGATGCCTCAAATGAATCTTCTCCTCCACATACATGTAGTCAGAAGTTTACAGTGGAGATATCTCCAGCTCCAGCAGCTTTAAGCTCCAGCAGCTTTACAGTGTCTTGTGTGCAACATATCTGACCATCACAGAAATTTTCCACATTAATTAAATATAATACTCACTTGCCTGTTTCCAAATAGAATAGAGAACCCTTTTATTTCACCCAGGCAACTCTGAAAATCCTGCCTTTAAATACACATCAAACTGAATATTCCTGTTTGTGAATGTGTGTATATGTGTGTGTGTGCATACATGACTGTATGTGTATAACTTCTTCTATCCGAGTACCACCTGCCTGGGATGTATTTCCTATGGGTTAAAGGTAGAATATAAATGGAATCAATCCTAATTTCGTCCACCAGTAGCACATTCTTCACTATGTGTGAATTTCTGATTTCCACAGCCCAGTGGAACTGTATGTCCCCACTCAGCCTCGTACTGTTTAACTGCCCAGGCGTATTTGCAGGACTAAATTACTCCTTAGTCTCAAATCTCAGAACAGATTTTCTTTCTAAAAACAGGAATTTAAATTACTACAATGGTTTTCGAAGAAAAAATATGAGGCTTTTGAACAAATATGCCTATTCTATCCCAAGTGTCTGCATATGATTCAAAATATATAGGTATAATTCATTAATCCACTGTAAACTCTTCTTTAAAAACAAACAAACAAACAAAAAAAAACCACCAAAGAAGAATGTATCTGCTTCTTCCAGGTGGCTGATTTCCATCATCGAACTTGCCATTTCCAACAGCAGTAAGTAGGTAGAGTGACTTATCAAACTTGGAGAACGTGCTTAGAAAACTGGACTGCACCTGACCAGATGGGAGTACTGTTGAAGCAGATGTCACAGTCCCAGTTGCTCTTTTCAGTAATATCATTGCCTGGAAAAGACGTCACTGCTAACACAGGTACCCAAAGCCCCAGTGTATCCATCCAGGGGGCCTGCATTTCAGTGCAGTGCAGCAGTTGTTCGCAAAAATATCCACAAAGGCTTCTTATACACGTGACAGGAAGACCTGCAGAGACTTATTTCTGCACAGCATCAGTTGCATAGTTTTGTTATCATAGAGCACGAACCACCGTACAATTTAGTTTCCTTTTCTGATTCACAACTTACTCAGAATTTGTGGACAGTACTAATTCAATTTAACTGTCTTCTCATTTGTGGCTCTTACTGCTATTTTTACTGTAAGATACCAAATCTTAGCTTCTTAACGTAAACAGTGTTAATGTGCACCAATGATTTTAGATAAGGTTGTAGCATAATTGTCATGCACATAAAATTAATGAGGATTTATTAATTCACAGTGGTGGTGTTTTAAGTAGGGCTATTTGCATAACTCTAGCTCTAGATTCCTTTTCAAATGGCTTGGTAACCACAAGTAATTATGACCATTTTTGTTTGCTGATTAACTAAATCTTCTAATTCAGAGAAAGAGAGTTTATTTTTTATTGTGACTTACTTTTTCAGTGATTTATGACTTTTTTACCTTCATTATTCCATACTTTGATTCATATTGTCCCAAACCTGCCAAAAAACATCAGACAAAAGATATAACTATATGTATCAAAAGGTATGTGTCACTATTATATTATTATGATTACTATTATTGTTGTTGTTGTTATAATTATATAGTTATATTATACAAAATATATGCTTATATATTTGTTATTCTATTCTATTGTTAGTTTCTGAGCACTCACATGTAACTTCCCTACACAGGAATGCCTGTGTGACCAAAATGTTGAGTAACAGGAAGTCTCTGATGTAAAATAACTCTTAAAGCATTCAGGGAAAAGCTTTCTCAACCATTCACCAGTGAGCAGGAGTTATTTGGGAAAAAAATGCAGGGAACATGTAGCCCAGATGGGGAATCAGAAAACAATGGGGAAAAAAAAGATAACACAAAAAAGTGTAAAACGTTATGAATTTCTGGTCAACAGCACTGGAGAAAGGGGGAAAAGAGTCTTGCCACAATGTGAACGTATTACAATAAAATCTTGGGTTTCCCTTGAAGCAATGACAGCCATTTTTCACTTCCATAGTATAATTTTATGTTTTCTTCTGATGTAAAATCACTTGGCAAAGGATTGTAGAAAGAGATAGAGAGACTCTAGAGACAGGAGAACAAATGAAAAAGGTTTGATGACTCTGTGAGAGCTGTTGCTTTTATGTTAATTTCTATGACACTGTGAAGGTTCTTGTCAAGGACAGAAACTAGGCTTTAAAACAAGGCAAATTTTAGTATATAGCACAAGATCCTTTGACAAAAGGCAAATATGCCCCTCCTTTCTTCTTTCATTACTGCTGCTAGGAGAGAAGAAATGGACCTGGCAGATGATAATGAGGTCAGGCACTCCTCACCTAGTAAATCGTGTGTTTTCTGACTTGCAAATAAGTTATGAACCTGCACTCCTTATCTACTGTCTTCAGTGACACAGACAGGTTTAATAGTTCAGGATTTTCAGTTTAATCTCTACACAAATAGAACCAGAATTCATTTATGAGTAGTCTAATGGTCTGGAAATCATATCATGTGAACATTCACTGTCCTGCTATCAGACTTTTTACACCTGTGATAAAAACAAAAGAAAATTTCAGATGTTCACAGAGCATGTATTTTCCCTTTTATTTTAGAACCATCTGGATAATTCAGAGGTCGTTAGTGATAGAATTATGATATTAGCAAATAAAATACATAGATCCATTTGTCTGTAGATAAAAAATCAGCAACTGGACTATTCTATGCTATGCTATGCTATGCTATGCAGTGCTATGCTATGCTATTCTTGGCATAAAGCTGAGGAGTGGATGATCTATTTAAGGAGATAACATATTCTTTCTCCAGGACAAGTCAAGTTCCAGATCCTGGCTAAAAATAAGGTAATCCTGAAAGTTCAATGAGATCTGAAAGGTGAACAGAGTTGCTTGAACAGCAAAGAAGGAAAAGAAACTGGATCAAGAGGGATACTGCTGAAAGGATTGATCTCACTTTCAGCAGAAGGGGATACCTGTGCCCCTGCTATATATTTTATCCACCACACCAGTCCCAGGCTATTCCTTCTCTAGCCACCCAGTTGAGAAGTGGTAATTTTGCAGTAGTCTGTAGTGTCAGCCTAATAATGACACCAGTTTATGTCACCTTATTGCTGCATGCAGAAATGCAATGCACCTTACACAACTTGGCGAGAGGAGGCTTTCTATGTAAGTGCTGTTAATTGCACAGAAATAATTTATGCTGCTACTCTAAATTAGCCTGTATTCAGTGTAAAGTTTTATGATGAACATCAAAGTCTCCCATCATTCCTTATTAGATTTTAATCATTTACGTGTAGACTCAGACTGCTACTTGTGCAAATACATTATTCAGGGAAAAGCAGTTTATTTCTATCTCCTCATTTCAGAGACTTGATTATTTTTCCTTTCTCTTCAATTCACATTAGTTTGTTATTATATTCATTAATACATTGCCAGAATTTAGGAGTTAAAACATTCATTAATCAAGAGTTCTAACAGAACATTAAACTATGCATGCACTAAAGAGGATACTTATCAGCTAACTTGTTTATTACAATCTAAATTAAGTGAGATGCTAGCTGAAGATATGCTCAGTTCCTTGTGAGAAGAGATGAAGGTAGAGAGGGAGAAAATATAAAAGGAGCCTCTGGTCCACTGAGACTAGCAAGTCAGAACTTTTACATCCCTGAAAGCCACTGATGTTCTGACACTAAGTACAGGAAAATTAATCTTTCTTCCCAAGAACAGACCATTCATAGATAATCACACCCCTATTCATATTACCTCATTTTGGTTGCTATTTCGTGAGACATAGCTTCAGACCACTTTCACGTTTTCTGTATGGTATATAGAGGAAAAGAGTAAAGACACACTGACATGGAGATAGTAGCTCTCACCCACACTATGTGAGATATCTATCTCCTGACATAAACATTTTTAGAGATAATATTTATCAAATAACTTCATGCTACCAATGATACACTTCCTTTTCCCTCTGATTATGTATTCTTCCTCTCCTCTTAATTGTAACATGCCTGATTCAGCACATGCTGAGGTCAACAACACTTTGAAATAACAAGATAACAGGCCTGTTTAACTATGAAATGTAACCTATTCTATGGTGCAATGGCTCCTTCAACCTGCTGACAGCAAAGACACCTTCCAAAGGGGATATGAATCTGAAAGGTGATTTGGGTAGGAGAGCATTTTTGTTTGCCAATAACTTGGACCCATTTGGAGAATGCTAGCTACTATTGCTGCATACCCCTCTCCCCTTCCTACCTTTTTCCTCCAAACACTTTGTGACATGGAGCAGGTGAGTTTTAGGGAAGAGACTGGCACTTTTAACACAATGTAGCACTTAAAGCTGCTTAAGCAACTCAAGATAAGCATCCCCCATGATTTAGCCCTGCCAGCTATAATTAGAACTGAAGCTGTGAGCAGTGGCTTGCTTGCTGAACACTCCAATTCAGTGTTAACTCTAGTTTATAACTATCAATTAGAGTCTGCAGAGAGGGTTGCGTGAATGGGGTGGAAAGAGAAGAATCCAGCACATTGGATTCACATGTGGTTGTCCCCAAATTGAAAATCTGTTGTAGGGAATGACCATCTCACTTCCTAATAGTACATAGCAAGTGGCACTTGAATTAAGAAAGGGGAAAAGCATGTTTTTTCCTGCATCTTTTCACCTTTATTTCTTTTGTCAAGTCTATAAATCCAGCCAGATGTAGACCAGACTCTCTATAGAAGCTTAGAGATATATTATTTTGCTGTGAAATACTCGGTTTTGGGGAAGGGAGTGAGTGGGTGCAAATTTACAGCAAAATTTTTAATGACCGTACTTCTGGATCTCTATGACCAATGACTGCTTAAACACAAATCCTTCACAATCCCTTTCTCCTGCCTTATGGCAACATTTTGTCTTTTTCTAAAGCACATCTTCCTTACTTGCATTTGTGCACTGAAATGCTGTTCTTCTAGAGACTGAATGTTAGTCTTTAAGCTTTTTTTTTAATGTTCCATTTTTTAAGCTGTTTCAAAATGAATATTTTAAAATAAAAGATAAAGAGCTTTCAAAAATATTTTATTGCAGATTCTGCTGTCTCTTGATTTGAAAGAGGAATGTAAATTAAGACTAAACAGTGCCATATCCTTATTTTAGTCTGATCATGGTATAATATTTACTAGTTACTGGGAAGTATGATCAATCCGATCAGATTTCATTCGATTTTTCTGTTCTTGGGTAATGGAGGTAGATTAAATTGAGGAGTACAAATGATCTTTCACAACCATCCTTTATCTTTTTGTCACAACCAGAGTGGATCAAAGCAACAGCTTTTTATAGAAACTTTTTCTCATGCTCCACATCCTCTTGCAACTGGAGTGGCTACTTGTGTGCTACTCTGACCCGACACTTACTTCTGTGCTGGATATAGCCATGGTATTCTGATGTGGTAGCATGCTGTGTTGTGCCCAGGTACATAACCTACCAAACAACAGGAGGAAGGGTTCAAGGTTCAAAACAGTCCAATTAGGCTTGACAGTTCATGGCAATCTGCTTCCCTATAAAAATGCAGATAATTTCTAACATTCTACCACAAGTATGGAGCTATACTGACAGCACAATTATACATTTGCTGATGCAAGGAGATGGACACAAATATACCTAAGCATTTGAATACCCAGAACAATGATGGTTAATTCAGATGACAAGTACATAATCACATGAGTTAATGGGAAGACTAGGAATAAAACTCAACTCTCTTGACAAAAGACCACTTTAAATCATGAGAAAACACTATTCCATTTGAAAAGACAGAAGAAAGAGAGACTTTGAAGAGAAGGAATGTGCTTAGCTGTTTCCTTCTGTGAAAACTGTCACAGAAAATATTTTCAGAAAATATTATCATAATGATTTTGCAGTACACCATACTCATGAAGAATATTCTTATAAATAAACAACACTGGGTTCTGAGAAAGAAAAATAGAATTTACAGGCTAAGTATGCTGAATTACTTATATGTATGAAGATGGATGAGGGAAAAGAGTGAAAAATCCAACATAGAGTAGTGGTGGGGCAGGATATTTATATTCTGTACAAAACTGTATATTCAGTTGTTATCAGGAGACAGATGGTATTAGTTGTATGCGTCCTCATCTGTATTTGTGGTCTAAACCTACAAAACTTTCCTCCACTTAAATTATAAGTCATAGAATCATGTCACAGAATAGTAGAATAGCCCAGGTTGGAAGGCACCTTGAAAGATCATCTGGTCCAATCTTTTAGGGGAGAAGGATCCTAGATGAGATTATCTAACACTCTGACCAATAATATCTTGAAAATCTCCAGTGGTGGGAACTCTACCACTTCACATGGAGAGGTTGTTCCAGTGAATGATTGTTCTTACTGTAAAAAGTTTCTTTCTTATGTTGAGATGAAACGTCTCCCAGTGCAACTTGTATCCATTGCCCCTTGTCTTCTCCATGTAGCTTCTTGTGAAGAGACAGACTTCTCTCTTTTTGTAAATGCCCTTTAAGTACTGGAATTATGTGATGTACTAGAATACTCTGAACTCAAATCACTCTTTGTTGAAACACTAAACCAAAGATTGATCTACTTTAAATGTTTTATCTACATGGAGTATAACTGTTTCTGTTAAGAAATGTATTGTTCACTAATAAGTGATTTTTTCACTTATGATTTTTGTTAAGATAGCCTTTAAAAAATATTAGAATTCAAACAATAATACAAAACTCAATAGTTTAAAGAGAGTAAAATATGAGTACTAAATCAATACACATTTTTTCTTTTGAAAGATTGGTATTTAGAAGAGTGCATTAAAAATACTTAGTTATTGAGTATTGCTTGCTGCCACAAAGTAAATATAAACATTGATGTAGGTTTTATTTAGCCATCAAACCAAGTGGCACACTACAAACAATACTGATTGCATCTAACTGGACATTCAAATGTTGACAGTCTGGTGTATATAGATAGGGGTGATTTAAAGAGGTTGACATGGAAGAAAAACAGAATAAAACTGTAGAAAAAGAGCATTACACCTAATACAAGGGTATTTTTATTTTTTATCATTAAATCTCTAAATATCAGATAATTAATCTTTAACATCAGCTTCATGATATCTATGTTTCAGCAATCTCTAATCTTTTCTAAAGGTCACCTTGATTATTTCTGAGATTTATTACTTTTTCTGGGATGAAAATATAGAAATTAGTGCTGCAAGTAATAGAGCTCAGAAGTCGTCATAATTCTGGTGCCTTCATCAACAGTGGACCATCAGGTGGAAGCTGATTTTCCTTTCTAAATTTAGCTAGTCAAGAAAAAATTTGTGAATTTATGGTGATTTCAGAGTTATTTTAATCACTTTCAGTATCTTTAAGAACACTGAACTTCAGATATTTTGGTGGGACAGTTAAAAAAAACAAAACAAAACAAAACACCAGAAAGAGTACTTCAGAGCTGTTTTCTTCTTTCTTATTTATGTATTTATTTATGATGTGTAAGAAAAGACTCCACTATCTGGTTTGATCACCTTTACTTCTGAAAAATAAATGCAAATCAATAGCTGTTCTTTGCATAAGCTTTCAAGTCTTGAGCCTTGAAATCTCAATGTCTTTTAGTCTATCAAAGTACCATGGCATGCACAAATATGGTGTCATTAGCATATGTCATTTAAAATTAAAGATAGCACTAGGTTTCCTAATATCTTGAGACAGACACAATAGAAAGAAAACCATATAAAGTGGTTCACAAACACTTACTGTCACACTGTCAATTCTTAAGAAGAGTGGTATGATACTGTAATACATTAATATGGCAGTATGACTGTATATTGGACTGAAATGCAATACTCTCATATGCTGCTTTTCATGGTTATACAGATCTGTGAACCTTAATTTTATATGACAATCTGGTTTTTATGGTTGTTATTCAGTAGATGTTCTGGTGCCTCATATACTGATAATATAGCACTCCTTAGGTCAAGACAGTAAAACACATATATAATCTAGTTATTTTTTAAACAACCCAACACACTAACTTTGAGGACTGCTATGTTTTTCATTTTGTGAACACAAAACTATTACACAATACAAGCAAGAAGTGAGTTTTTCTTGTATCACTTAAAAGCTTAAAATGATTAAAAACTCATAACCACGTAAAAACCAGTGGGGAAACAAGAAAGCAAAAAAACCTATAAAAATGTTATTTCAGGGAGTGGTACTGTTTGATGATGATGATGATGATTATTATTATTATTGTTGTTGTTGTTATTGTTATTGCTGTTGTTATTATTATATAAGACAGTGCATAAAAAGTGTTTTTTAATTTTTTTTTATTTATCCATATCCACCTTAATCCAGCTGCATGTTTATTGTGTTCAGTCTAAACCCTTCACTGAAGCTCAGTCTAGCCACCAGTGAAGTTATTCCTCCATGAAAAAGTCATCACAACAGGAAAAGCTGTGTATAGATAGGGAGGGAAAGGATGGAGAAATAATAAGGAAAAGTAAGAAACCCCTCAAACATAAAAGAAAAAAGGGCTGAATTCATTCATACTTTCCCAACTGTTTAGTTTCCTTGAAAGCATAATATAACTACAGTACAAGAGGGCTGGCTGTGGTAAGGGCATTACACAAAAATTATTGTCACTGGGATTCAGCTTCAGTTCTGCTACTCCTCCCTTATGGCTTTTGGAAGGTCTGGTGCACAAATTATCGAGACATGGAGCTGGCAGCTGTAGCTTTTCTGTTTTAACTAAAATACTTCGACTGCACACCTGAGTCCAGCCTTTACTTCTATAAAATTTTACAACAAATGGCACGGCCCAATAAACTGTGATGAAAGAAGGAAATAAGAAAGACAGTGGAGTAAAGGAGATGATAAACTATATTGCTGAGGAAAAGGTAGGTCCAGGCAACAAGCTAAAACAGTACTAGAGGTCAGTATAAACACATTGAACTGTAAGACTGAAGGAAGGGGTTTAGGTATAAATGGACTTTG
Source organism: Otus sunia (assembly GCA_010365825.1). NCBI lineage: Eukaryota > Metazoa > Chordata > Aves > Strigiformes > Strigidae > Otus > Otus sunia. The sequence goes on from ML997797.1 coordinate 231,514, forward strand.
GATCAGACCCTTTAAGACTTCGTGGGAAAAAGAACTTTCCTGGCCAAGTTTTAATATGTAATCAAGCATTTATGGAAGACAACATATGTTCTGTTTGGGGAAAGGGTAGAATTTTATTTGAGTTGAGATTGAAATGTTACAAATTTGGCAGTGGGAAAGCTTTTCTCTCACATAAGTATATGAACAAACAAGCACCTAATCACTGTATCAGAAGCTCTCGTTCTTACTGTTTGGTAGCATTATGCCTATGGCACAGGGGAAGCTTCTGTCTCAAAGTAAAAAGCTTATCTTCACAGGAAACAAAAGCTATTCTGCTGTACTCTGTAACATGTACACTGAGGAAAGGAATTAGTGGCTAGATATTCCAGTCAACAATAATGAATAAAGTTTATGAAAACAACAATATTGAACATGCACATTTAACAAACAAACAAAAAGACAACAGTAGAAGGCAAGTCTTTAACCTGCTGCTAACCTTACCAATGGATGGTGCTTGAAAAAAATCAGAACTGTATCATAGTAATTTACATTCAAGCAAACATGGCCCAGATCTGAAGAGAGCAATCCATCTAGCATGAATTAAATAGTGTGAGATTACAGGTCAATGCAACAACTGAATGGAAGTGTCCTGACAGGACACAGTTACAGGAAGATACAAGTGAGTCTGGGTGTTTCAGCTGCGCACTGATTTTGGGGTGTGTGTGTGTGTATAAATGTCATATTTTCAAAAGAATCCAGTACCCAGAAATGGATTTAAGCAGCAAAGGCTGTTATATAACTGCTTCAACTGCAATGAGTGCTGAAGAAACAACATTCAAACTTGGTGTACATAACAGAATGGGGTGGCTAAATTTGCTCAGTATTTTGTGCTTTTCAGAAGCATGAGAAAAGAATCCAAGCACCCTTTTTAGTACAGGAAAAAGGTATAAAAAGAACCGTGATGACTCAGACAGAGGACTTGCTTAAATAATTTCTTTAGTCAAGAGTATGCCTTGAGAATACTTGGCAGGGAAGGAGATGGAAAAATCTCCTTATAGTCTATGCCTATGAGGCTCTGCACTAAGAATAAAAAGGATCATAGGATCAGTTCTTCAGGACCATGACATAAACCATAAGTTGCAAGTACATCTCTGTGCACTTTTATGAAAATACTTGGTTTTGTTTAGTACAAATTCAGATGAAATGATCATATTTGTTAGAGATTGTAATGTCTAGATTTTAAGTATGGTCTTTGTGTTTGCCTTTTTGTCCCCATTGTATTATGTTTCATTCCTTTATTCCTTACCACCCGTTGAATTCACTATTTTGAACTTTGCTGAATAACAGATTTTGTGAGTATTGACCTTTATTTCTAAATGCATCTATTAATAAGGAAGAGAGGTTTTACTGGAGGAGAAAGATTGGAACATGCGTTGTGCTTTCCTTGGAAAGAAGAACAGAAATGTCTAAACACTGAGACATAACAGAATATTCAAAACCCCTTCAATTTTAAGTTCTATATGTTAGCTAACCTGGTCTACTTCAAAAAGGTTAATTTTCAGTATCTCTAGCATTTGCCTCTGTAAGTTACATGCATAACCACGTATAGAAATAATTTATTCACACTCGTACCTTAATTTCGTGTCAACTAAATAAACACGCTACACCTGGACTGCTTTTAGGATTTCACTTCAGTGTTTTTAATGTGCCTTCCTAAAATTAAGAATTTCGTAGATGAGAACTACCAGGCATTTACTGATGATTGCATGGTATCTGGTACAGAATATATTGAATACAGCTGGCAAAACTTTCTAGCTGTGTGTTGATTATTCTGCTTATAACTACCTTAATTCTCAATTAAACTTTTGTTCTGTGACTATAGATTGATTTTAATCACCCTAATCAAACACTATCACACACTAATTGTTCATTATGATTGCAGATTATCTGTACAACATCAGATTTTCAATTTATATGATTTTCAACTTTGCCTTAATTGCCAAAGTTAATTAAATTAATTGTGGATTAAGTTACCTCAGCTAAGATGATGATATACAGATTTACTATTCTTTCAATAAGGAAGTCATTAGCATTCATTAGATAAGCCTCATGATTGTTTTGCAGTACGACACTGATAGATGAGTTCATATCACGGGTTGTCTGAGCCTAAACAAAATGAAACATGTTGTGTATACCTTACGACTTTTAAGGTGTAATACATGATCAGAACACATTCTTTTCAAGACTTAGACATGGATGAAATAGTACTATGGTGACAATGTTTTTCAATTCCCCTCCTTTTTTATGAGATCTGATTTTCTATACCATTTATCTTATTGTTACATTTGAGAGCTTAGTTTTGTCATTTCTTAAGGGAACCCACTTGAGAGCTTAATTTTGTTATTTCCTAAGGGTACATTATTATTTCCTGCAATGTACAGCTTTGATCAGTTTAGCAATATCATGTTTCATCACAGTGGGATGAACTCCATGGAGTTGAAGCAATGTAAACTTTGCTGTCTAAAATCAGAGCAACAACACTGAAATGCCCTTCACACTCGCCTGGCTGCTGCTGTGCATAAAACGTCTGAAAAGATCAAGAGTGATGTCCAAATCACAGAAGACTGGATCTAATGCAGTTAGATGAGGGCTTGTCATATATGAACATAGTTGAACCCCTTGGTTTCAACTGGAGCTGAATGCAAATAGAGGTTAAAATTGGATTGGTCTTATAGAAATGAGAGATCAATGTTTCTCCCAAACAGAGCATGAGAAAAATGATCTCTGTGAGAAGAGAGAAGTTTGGGGTGGGAAGGGGATTGAACTCAGAGTTATTGTGAGGTTATACAGTGACTGTCCTCTCAAGGGGACACAGTATGATTTAATTTGACTCTACTTCAGTGTTAGGCTGAAGTGTTCTCACAGAAAAATGTCTGTCTTTCAGTCTTATTAGTGAATATACAAGTTACTACTCAGGTTGTAGTAAACTGGCTGTTCTGAGATGTTAGAGATGTATACTATTGTCTTTGCAACAGTAAAAGACTCTCTACCCAAATTAGAATTAAATAAAGTGAAACTCCTGTTTAGATGCTGCCCAGTCATGAAAGCTTGCACAATACTTCCCTCTGTAAATCTGAATTTAACCCTGATGATAGCTGATATTCAAGGATCACCTCCTCCAAGCTCAGGAGCGATGCATCCCGACAAAGAGCAAATTAGGTAAGAATGCCAGGAGGCCTGCATAGATGAACAAGGAGTTCCTGGACAAACTCAAACATGAAAAGAAAGGTTACAGAGGGTGGAAACAAGGACAAGTAGCCTGGGAGGAATAGAGAGAAATTGTCTGGGTAGCCAGGGATCAGGTTAGGAAAGCCAATGCCCTGATAAAATTAAATCTAGCCAGAGACATCAAGGGCAACAAAAAAAAGCTTTTAAAGGTGCATCAGTGATTAAAGGAAGACTAGTGAAAATGTGGGTCCTCTCTGGAAGGAAAAGGGAAAATTGGTCACCCAGGATATGGAGAAGGCTGAGGCAACAACTTTTTTGCCTCAGTCTTCACTAGCAAGTGCTCCATCCAAACATCTGAAGGTGCACAAATCCATGGGACTTGATGAGGTACATCCATGGGTCCTGAGCAAACTGTCGGATAAGTGGCTAAGTCGCTATCCATTATATTTGAGAGGTCATGGCAGTCTGGTGAAATTCCCACTGACTGTAAAAGGGGAAACATACCCCCCCATTTTGAAAAAGGGAAATAAAGAAGAGCTGGGGAACTACAGGAAAGTTGTACTTCTGTGCCCAGTAAGATCATGGAGCGGATCCTCCTAGCAATTATGCTAGAGCACATGGAAAACAAGGAGGGGATTGGTGACAGCCAACATGCCTTCACAAACAGCAGATCATGACTGACAAATTTCATGGCCTTCTACAATAGCACTGGTAGATAAGGGGAGAGCAGCTGACATAACCTGCCAGGACTTGTGTGAAGCATTTGACACTGTCCTGCATGACATCCTTGTCTCTAAACTGGAGAGAAACAGATTTGATGGATGGACCATTTAGTGCATAAGGAATTGGCTCAATGGTCGCACTCAAAGTGTTGCAGTCACCAGCTCAATGTCCAGCTGGAGAGCAGTGAAGAGTGGTGTTCCTCAGAGATCAGTGTTGGGGCCAGAGCTGTTTAACATCTTTGTTGGGGATATGGAGAGTGGGATTGAGTGCACCCTCAGCGAGTTTGCCAACAACACCAAGCTGTGTGGTATGGTTGATACACCAGAGGGAAGGGATGTGCTATCCAGAGGGACCTTGACAGGCTTGAGAGGTCAGCCCATGCAAACCTCATCAAGTTCAACAAGGCCAAGTGCAAGGTCCTGCACATTGGTAGAGGCAATCCCAAGCACAAATCCAGGCTGGGTGATGAGTGGATTGAGAGCAGCTCTGTGGAAAATGATTTGGGATTAGTAGTGGATAGAAAACTGAGTGTGAGCCAGCAATGTGCACTCACAGCCCAGAAAGCCAACTGCATCCTGGGTTGCATCAAGAGAAGTGTGTCCAGCAGGTCAAGGGAGGTGATTCTCCCACTGTACTCTGCTATCGTGAGACCCCACCTGCAGTGCTGTGTCCAGCTCTGGGGCCCCCAACATAAGAAGGACATGGACCTGTTGGAGGGGGCCCAGAGGAGACCACAAAGATAATCAGGGGGCTGGAACACCTCCCTTATGAAGGACAGGCTGAGAGAGTTGGGGCTGTTCAGCCTGGACAAGAGAAGGGTCTGGGGAAACTTTAAAGGGGTCTTCCAGTACTTAAAGGGGGCTACAGGAAAGATGGGGAGGGACTCTTTATCAAGGAGTGCAGTAATAAGATGAGGGGTAATAGTTTTAAGTTAAAAGGTAGATTTAGATTAGATGTAAGGAAGAAGTTCTTTACTGTGAGGATGGTGAGACCCTGGCACAGGTTGCCCAGAGAACTGTGGCTGCCCCCTCTCTGGCAGTGTTCAAGGCCAGGCTGGACGGGGCTTTGAGCAACCTGGTCTAGTGGAAGGTGTCCCTGCCCATGGCAGGGGGGTTGGAACTAGATGATCTTTAAGGTCACTTCCAACCCAAATCATTATATGATGATTCTAATGTTAGTCCTTATCTACAGTCACTTGCACATTGAGGAAAACAGATAGGAACATGGGACTCTGCATGACTGTGATATCAGTAAGAATTTAGTGGATATTTTCAGCTTTCACCAGTTTAACTGTTTGAACTAAGGCTTCAAAAAGTATTCTGCTTTGATTCTCCTTCTCTAGCAGCATTGTCATAAAGTGAAATAATCTTCTGATAGCTGTTAAGCATCTGCATTTGATTTCTGATTCTTGGGGGAAAAAATTCGTTTGCCTTCCAAAATAAAAAAGCACAGAATGCTGACTGGCAGGTGTATATCCAAACTGCAGGTATATGTATGTCGTTGGTAGTGGCCTCTTCTCAAAAGTGCAAAGCTCAACATTGTTTAATATACCTTTCATCTTTTGAAAATCTGTACTCTGAATTTTCAAGTTATTTATATTTTTAGTGACTTTGTGGCTTTCCCTAGTAAACACTTCTACAAATCATCTCCTGGAGCAGAACAAACTACTTGTGATGTATGCTGCAAAGCCCAGTTTTAAGTCATTTGTCAAGTCTCCTGCAGAAGCCCTGTGGCAGAACTACCACAAGACATTGTTCAGTTGCTACAGATGAAGTAATGTTCTTTCTCTTTGCTTCCCCCACCAGACTGAAGAAGTGTTTGCCACATTCACTCAAAAACTCTGGGTTCTTCAACAAGTTAACCTGAACTGTATAGGCAGTATCCTTCTGGAGTCAGCAGTTCTGATGCATCATAAAGCAGGGCAGTCTAGTTAAACTAAATGACAAAAGGGCCCAGTGATAACTGAACTTTATGTTTAAAGACTGCATGATAATCTTCACAAGCAACATAGATGGTACTGTTTTTCAGCTTTCAAATCGTTCATTTTTACGATTCTGAGTGCTTTGATTTATAACCTTAATTATAAAGTTTGAACATGAAAAACAATATTTGAACTAATAAAGAAAGAGATGGGGAATATCATATGTTGCTGCTTTCATGTAGATGTGCCTGAAATTTAAATTTTCTTATGTCTTACTAGGAAGCATGGTCAAAAGTCCAGTACATTACTGGAAAAGTACTAAATATAGGAGTTCTACTAGCACTTGAAGTGCTGCAGTATTTATTTGTTGTTTATATATATAAAAGTGCACTTTTCCAAAAGCAATTAAACATTTCCATAATCTTTCTTTCTTTAAATATTTATAAGAGTGAGTATGCATCATTTCCAATTAACTTCCCTGGGTTACAACATTTATGGGGAAATGCTAATTACAGCAATATCCACAGCAGTTTCATATACATATCACATTTTAATTTTAGAGTGCAATTTTCTGCCACTATTTATTTGTTGGTTTGTTGGGGATTTTTTCTTTTTTTTACCAGATGATTTTGAAAATGTTTCAGTGTATGAGTAATTGTTGCATTCATATATATATGTGTATTCAGAAATCTATAGGTGGATCTTAAGAAGAATACCTTAAATAGAAATAAAGATATTAGAGTCATTAGTAGATAAAGAGGAATATATGCTTCTGGACATAAACTTCATTGTCAACTATCTGCCTAAAAAGGTATTTGTGCTACTTCCTAGACAGGAATAGGTGTGTTTAGATTAGCTAAGTAGTGAGCTATAGGTACAAAATATAAGTATAGATTACACAGCACCTCCATTCCCCAGTGAGGAAGAATTCATCTCTGTAGGATGAGAGAAGCATTATTGGATACACTGGAATAAGTCTGATTATTTCTGTTCATAACTATTTCAGCTAATGAAGGAACCCATATAAGTGTTAAATTCTGAGATGAGCACACAAGTTTCCACCTCTTAAAAAATCTCACCAATCCAATGAGGAGGGGCTCCCCTACCATTGATTCTTGTATTGATTCTATTAAAGTTCTATTTAACTGACTCCCAGACATAGGCAGTCTTATTAGGGGCCTAAAGAAACAAATCATGCTTGTTTTCAGTGATTTTTTTTCACTTTCTTAGGTGCTGAGATTCCAAGAAAATATTCAAATCAGACTTAAATAAAATAAAAAGGTAGATCCAGTCTTGCAGACCTGAATTACTAATTTCAAACAGTAAGGTGATATGTCATCTGAAGATATGAAAAATAGAAAACTGTATGCTGGAGTCATTATTTGTATATGTTTTTAAACATATCCTGGAAAACAGCAGATGTTCTGTACCACTTTTTTCTCCCTTGAAAATAGAGAGATGGGATGTAGGTAGATAGAAATATAGAACAGCCCCTGTTGGAAAGGACCTCAAAATCTCATCTGGTCCAACATTTCATGAGAAAGGGAGCTTGGATAAGATTATCTAGCACGCTATCCAATCACATCTTGAAAACCAGGGGACTCTACCACATCCCCTGAGGAGGATTTCCCAGTGAGCGAAGTGAATTTTTTTACAGTGAATCTGTAAAAAGATTCTTTCTTATGTTGAGATGAAACCTGTCCCAGTGCAACTTGTACCCATTGTCCCTTTTCTTCTCCATGTGTCTCCTTGTGAAGAGAAAACCTCCAACCTCTTTCTAGCCACCCTTTGTGTTTTCAGGAGGCTGCTCTTGAATAACTCCCAGCACACACAAGGTGCTTTGTACTTCATGGTTGCTTCCCATGGAATCACTCGCAGCTAGTTTCTGAGTATATTGAAGTTGGCTCCTCTAAAATCCAGGGTCTTTTTCCTACTAGTGGTCTTCAGTGTATTCAGCAGGATCTTAAAGTCCACAGTGCTGTGGTTGCTGTATACAGGGTTACCACTTGTAGTTATGTTTTCAAGTAAGTCTTCTTGGTTTATGAGCAGTAAATCCAACAATGAGCTGTTCCTAGTATGTCCAGCATCTGTATCACAAAGTAATCCTCAATGCACTCCAGGAACCTGATGGACAACGTGTGCACTGCTGTGTTGTTTTACCAACAAGTGTCCAGGTAATTGAAGTCAGTCATGAGAACCAGGTTTTGTTGGTCCAAGACTTCCTTGAAGCAGCTGAAGGTTTTGTTGGCCTCGTCATCCTGATTGAGAGGTCAGTAACAGACACCTAAAATTAAGATCCTCCTTGGTGACAATCACTTCAATCTTGATCCAAAAGCATTCAGTAAAACTTTCATGTTCTCCATAGCTTGCCTCTACACAAACAAATTTCTCTTTTACATAAAGTGTAACTCCAACTTCCCTTCTTCCCTTCCTATTTTTCCAAAAGAGTTTGTAACCATTCATAGTGATCTTCCAGTCATTTGACCTTTCCCACCACGCTTCTGTTACTCCTATGATGTCATAACTTTCAGATGGGGCACAGAGATCCAGTTCCTCCTGTCTGTTGTCCAGGCTAAATGTGTTGGTATATATGCAGTTAAGGAGGCTGGACTTAGGGTTCTTGCATTTGGAAAGGGTTGGAAAGCATTCTTCAGTACTCTGGTAGGTGTGTTTATCCACCCCATTGTTTATGGATATACAGGTGTCACAGCTTTGGACCCTACCCCTAAGTTTATTAGCTTAAAACACAATTCACTAAACTAATCTGATAGTGAAGATTATCCTGCCTTTTCTAGATAAGTAGATCCCACCTCTCCCCAATAGATTGTATTCATTAAAAAGTGTCCCTTGATCATAGAAATCAAAGCCTTGGAGCCACAAAACCAGGTATTGATCTGCATGATATATCAGCTTCTGCTTGCACCCCTACCCTTGACTGGGAAGACACTCAGGCACGTGTCCCTTTCACTTGGGCTCACAGGATTCTAAAGTCCAGCTTCATTTGGCCCAGGTTTTGCTTGCATTGGTGCCTACATGGAAAAGACACAGAGAATAGTAGTAGTCTCTGGTTTTAACCAGTTGCAGTAAACTCTCTGTGGCATCCTGGATCTCAGTTCCTGGCAAGCTATGAAATTCACTTGACTGTCTATCAGGCTGACAGATGGGTTCTTCAATGCCTCTCATCAGAGTCACTCACCGCTAGCACTCGCCACTTATTTTGCAGCTTTTATTATGTGCTGCTGGTGCACTTTCTCCTTGTGAACATTGCTCATTGGTTTTGACAACTGCGAAGGTTTCATATCTTTTGCCAGTTGGTACATACGAGGAAGGAGAGTGAAGTGATAGACTGTTCCCATGAGTCACTAGAGACCATGGCTCCTCCTCCTCCAAGGTGTTGTCTGTTCAGTGTGGCACTGTGCCTGGTGGTCCTTGGAATGCAGTTCCATAGGGCCCTACTATTTCTTCTTGCAGTTTCAAATACTTATCTATTTCTGGCTCCCTCTTCCTAATACAGTGTAACCCCATTACTTCACAGAATCACAGAATCACAGAATCATCAAGGTTGGAAAAGACCTTGAAGATCATCCAGTCCAACCATTGACCTAACACTGACCATTCTCAACTACACCATATCCCTCAGCGCTATGTCAACC
>ML997797.1:242234-344916 GCA_010365825.1 Otus sunia
CTGCATTCAGGGGCCTTTGCACCACGTTCCACTCCAGGGATCGGCAACTGCGCTCCAAACAGGCCGTTGTCGGGTACCTCACTGTCCATGTCCCTGATGACAATGTTGAGACAATGTTGATCTTCTGACCGACTCTTACACCAACCTAGAGGCAAGGGTGCAGTTTTTGCAGCCCTCACCCTGGACAGTAGCTTCCTTGATAGGAAGCTCTGTCTGGGTGACCACCTTCACTCATGCCAGCCTAGCCAGGCTAGGTAGCTGGTTCCTCTCAGCTGCAGAGACAATTGCCTGCTCTCTACCACCATGCTTCCAACAACATCAAAACACTGCCTAACAAGCCCTTTATTCTCTGCAGATCTCAGGCTGCTGGGTGAATGCACAGCCACCAGTTAGGTGAGTTGACCACTGGGGCTGCAGCCGAAGACTGTGGGTGAGCAGAGCAGTCAGAAGCCCGGTAATTGGCAGAGTGCACAGCCATTCCTGCATGCTCTTCCACATGAACTGCCATGAAGACTGGTGTGCTGCTCCCTGATTGTTTGCACACCCTGTTTGCTGGTGTTTTCTTTGGGCTGGTTGTACGTGGCTTCCTGCAGTTCGAACTAGCCATGGAGACTGCTGGCACTGCCCAGCTCTCAGCAGCCTCTCTTGCAAGGCCTCTCAGCTGCCAGTTTGTCCCTATATATATACAAACCAAAGTAGCCGGGGACCCAGAAACCCCCTCAGACACTCCCTGAGGACCTCACAAGTCTTGTACTCCTCCCAGCATGCATCAACTGCCGCTGCTGTTGCTGCTGCTACCATTGGCTTCTTGCAACAATTATGTTTCAGTAATAGAAAAATGTAAGTACTCAAAAAATCTCTACAATTTCATTTATGAAGAAGGATAAGAAACTATCTACGCTTAAGCATAATGGGGATGTTCAGTAATACATGAAATGACAGGCTGTAGAAAGACATTTAATGTTCATATCAACAGACACAAATTTGATTCACATCGTTGCAGATATCTGAGTAACACGAAATCCCCAGGTAATTCAAAGAGTCTGTGTGAGTGGGGACAACAAAGACTCTCATAGGACATTTTCAAGACTAATTTAGAGAACTCCTATACAAATGCACCATTTCTCTCCCATGGCTTTCTTGCTTTTACACAGGTTGCGTGCACTGAGACACTAACTTTCTGATCAATTATCTATGCAGAAGAAAAATATCATTGAATGGCTTCATGAAATGTGATCATTAAGGTTATTGGAGCACCTAAAGTCTATAAAATTGTCTGAACAACAAAATTATCTAGAATTTTCATTAGAATTTCATTGAAAAACCTAAAAAGAGATCTTATGATAAAAGTTTCTTATTGTACTTTTTAGAAACGTTTAAGAATTTCATTTAATATTATGATAAAAACCCCCAAAAATCTCTTACTCAATGGAAAACACATCAAAACAAGACAAAATAAACAAACAAACAAAACCCAGAAAGGAATATTTAAAATTTATTGAACTAACAACTTGACAGCTAGCGGAAGAAATAAAGTTTTATTTACTTGGAATTTGACAATTTTTGTTTAGCCAGAAAGTATGATGATGCCAGCTTCCAGACCTCAGGCCTCTTGGATTTCTCCTAAACTCTCTGTGAAGTGATCATGTACTGCTAAATCAACTACAACGCTGAGTTGCCTATGTCTTCCCAAGGGCTCATTTATATGGGATAAACACCACGAAAATGTGGCTTTCTAGCCTGGATGCAAATCCTTGTCTTCAGCATAAGGGAACCTCACAACATCCTTAACCACAGTCAGAACAACTTTTCTTGCTGTATTTCCAAATTCCTGGGAAAGTCTATCACCACTGATGTTTCTACTCCGCTCTTGTCTCAAGCCCTTCCTTCCTCCTCGTAATTTATTTCTCCTGTTTCTGTAGAGGGTTTAGTTACTGGCACAGGATTTCATGTAGGAAGGAGAACTCTTTCTGGTTTATGTACTATCAGCATCAACCTTAACTTACAGCATTACTCTGGCAGCATTTCTATTGCTCTGAACACAGCAACAAGGAGGCAGATGGACCTTCCTCACAAATTCAAGCGTTCTTAGACGCTCCAAATGTGTGAACAGGAGAATAAACCAAAACTACCACAGAAAGCAGCAGAGGGATAACAAGAGTATGACCACAGAGAGCAGATGTATGACAGACAATCACTTGTACATCTGTGCAAGGTGAAACCTTCGCAAGACCAGGACCCAAAATGTCACCAAACTGTTTCAACTGCTGAAATCTCTCCTATTATTGTTGTCAAGTGGAACAGTCTTACACTTTCATAAAGAAGCCAGAGTCAAAAGTGGTCATCTGGAGAGTCAGGAGGGAAAGAAATGTTCTGTTATCCTGCAGAATAAAGTAGCACACAACTATTTCCATGCTGGTTCCATTTTCAGAGGTGTTTGTCCTCAGAAAGAAACATAAACACTAATATGTGTTCTCAAAGGGTGACTTCTGATAACACAGAAAATTTTAACCTGATGACATTTTATGATCCTATGATAACTGACACCAGTCAAAGCCAGAGAAGACTTTTGTGATTTATTGTACTCTGTTTTGTTGGAAACAAAAGTCATGGAGTAGTAAAAGGGAAACATACTGAATTATTTACACATTTATCTATTCAGAGTATACACAAATTGTATAATTTTTCAGATTCCTATCAGTTTAGGCAAAACTGCAATCAACTAGGGACAGAAAGCCCAGGAGTTCCAATCTTTGATAAATCTACTGAGCAAGTAGAAACATTGATATTTCTTTTGGATAAAATTGCATTTAGGCTTGTATTTTAGATTTAGGTTACTTCAGCAACGCAGTATGGGAATAGATTTTACTAACAAAATGGCAGGGGGTTTTTTGCCTTTTTTTTAAAATTTTTCTAGTGGAGTATAATTAGTTTGCACTTGTCCTCTAGAGCTGTGTGGTTTAACGGCTTAAAAATTCAATTTGTTCCAAGTAGAGAGTGCACAAAATATTGCAGGTTTGCTACTTTTATCTCCTAGAAAACAGGTCTTTTTGCATAGGCAGTAAAGCCTCTGTAACACAGATAATACAGATGTTGAGAAAGAACCTGAACATTCACAGGGTATACATGGGGGCAACAGCTGTTGTCCCCGGAGTGCCAGGGTTGGGAAGAATGAAATTGTAGTGGAAGCAGATTACTGACTGTTACAGGGAAAAAAAGGAAGGAAAAAAAAACCCAAAAAAACCCAAACATTTCCTTCACAAGCTTCATTCCTTTCACCAAGCTGACAGAGAGTTCATGAAGGTAAAAAACTGTCTTGCTTAGAATATGCTATGGTACCAGCATAAAGCACAGCAATGGTTGTTGTGACTTAAGGTGCACGGCCCATGAGTCAGTGGTTTCTGCTATGATATGCTGCTAAAACTTTAACAAGTTTCTTCAAGAACTTTCCACCCTGTGCCTGTAATACACATGACATTTCCTAGCTGAAATATACTGCTGGCTACCTATAAAATCTCATGATTTCACTCTTTTTCTTGGCTTCATTTCCCTTTCCATACCCTCAGATGTTACCATTGCTTTCCTAATCTTTAGCCCTCTTAGTTCATGACCTTGCCCCACCATCATGCTGGGTAATGCTGTAGGAAGGTAGCATCACAAGGAAAATGAAGGGAGCATCTGGCTGCATTGATTAAATGTAACTAATGATTTTCCTAAAGTTCATGTGACTTTTTTTCAAAACTGAAAATAAAGTTATGTATTCATTTTTGTAATGTTAATTTCTGGAATAAATTGTTAGTGTGTAAGTTTTTCCACTTCTGGAAAAAAAATGTTTCACAGATATATTTTGAAATTAATTGATGATGCTTGACATTCTTACTGGGTAGATTTTACAAATTTTTTTTCAGTTTTTAAGAGTACAGATTTTTACAATATTCAAAATAGGCTAGCATGTCAACCTAAATTGCTACTGATTTCTCGCAATGTATGAAAAGTAATCTTTCTTTCTTCCTCCTCCCCTCCCACATGAAAAGCAAATAAATACAGAATCTTTTATTCATTAATTAGAAACCTGGTTCTGTTAATGCACTTTCTGATAAATACACCAAAATTTATACCCATCTGTTTTTCTGATTAAGGATACCAATTGAACTCGGACACCAGAGTGAAAGGAGTAGGCATATTTTACTAGTGATAATCAAATAATGTAACAGAGTAATACAGAAAACATGCAGAAGGAAAAGGCAGAATAATGCACCTAAAGCAACAAATAGGAAAATACAGGGTGATGCATCAAATCATTACTACCTGAGAGAGAGAATAGTGATTAAGAGAGATCCATCCCCACTTGCACCCGTTACCATCACCCAGACCCGCAGTGGCTGGGCAGCCCCGGTTACAGCGAGGGTTTGGAGAGCCTGTCCCGGCAAGTGGGGAATCCTACGCGGTGCCTCCACCTGTAGGTGAGGCTTCCAAAGTCGCTGTGAGCAGGTCCAGCCTTTTATACCTAAAAATCAGCAAGCCAGAATAGTTGGCACCTTTGTTTTGAGTGGAAAATTTCTGGTTTCATTCTCCTGTTGGATTCCACCCAAAGCCTGGCCAGGGCTCGGTGGGGGGAGGTCAAGGGGGTTTCTAACAAGGCCAAATACGTGGGTTCTCAGCCTTGAACAAGGCTAAACAAGGGAAGCTGGATACATTCTCTCAGCATTTCGTCTTCACTATTGATTATATTCTAACCTGCATCTTTCGCTAGTGAGCTTACATACTTTGTTAATGATTACATACTAAGTTAGCAGCTTCGGCCTGGGGCCTGTTGTTCAGGCTGCAGTATTTCAATGCTTTAGCACTTTTTACATCAGCATAAGTGGGTTGTTATAACTTGGTACAATACCTACTATGGTTATCAGTTATAAAATATACAGGATTCATCTATAGGTCAGCTCTGGCTTGGGCCTGTTTTCCAAGTCTTAGCACTTCACCATCCTCTCTGCAAGTACCTATTCCTACTGTAAATCCAGGAGATTTTTCAAGTCCAGAAAAGTCAATGGGAAGTATGGCAAATGCAAACACCTCACTGGTACTTCATGTACACAAACATTTTAAAGAAGAAATTTGATGTATTGTACACTGGTTTCAAATAATTGTACTTAGAAGGATGAGGTTTATAATAATAACAATGTTATTGAGGTTTGTTACACAATCTAAGTAACAATTTTCCAGGTTAATTTATTCAGAGGCATAAGAACTTTCTTTGTACAGATAATGCCTTGTTCAGATTTTCAGGTTGTGTAGCACCCCAGAGATCCAAAACAGACAGAGATTCTGTATTATTTTGGTTCCTAGCGACTTTCACTTTTAAAAAACAACTATCACTGAAGAATTACTGAAAATCCATTTTTTCTTCTGCTATTTAATAAGGTGAAAAAAATGCACTGTTTTGTGGATCTGGTTAAAAAATCCATAAAGCTAATAAAATTTGATTTCAAGCTCCTGCTTATTTTTACTGATATTAGCATGTTGATATTACTATGCTAGCACACAGATGAGCTTGACATGGAAAGAAACTAACAATCAGAATAATTGAAAGAATTATTATTCAAGCATTCTGTTTACTGCCACATCATTTATAGCTTACTGAATTTGTACAGAACAAATGAAAGAAGAAATCCAGGCATTGTAGTGATCTGTGGGAGCTGTAACAGTGTTCAGGACAGATGTTCAGCCCACGGTATATACCTGATTGACAGAAGGGCAGGAAAGATAGTAGTGTGTTACTGACCATGTAGATTTTGCCCACTAAGGAATTCAGTGCAGTTTTGCAGCAATTGTGCTCTTGCAGGTGGCAAGAACTTTCAGTGTATTCTGCTTTTATGTCGAAGCAACAGCACAGTTTTAGACCTCTGACCCAGTCACGCATTTTGATTGACACTTAAGTCAAAAGGCACAGTCACCCAGGCAGGAAGAATTTGCAGAAAGCAGTTATACAGACAGTAACTTATGTGCAGATGATATTTTCTTCCTGAATTTTCCTCCAGAATCTTACCTAATAACAAAGAGGCTTCATGTCCAGTTTACATCATAAAAGGCTAAGATGTACATATGCAGGTATGCAACTGCTCTTATGGTAGCAACACTGTAGACACGCTCTGTCAAATCTCGTTTTCTGAGTATTTCCTTTTTGTCTCAGGTGGGTTTTATAGTTTGTGCCAAACGTTGCATTGCCATAGGGAAACCAATTCTGACTTAAATCCTAATATGACTTAGTTTCCAAGGTACTTAGAAGGTACTCTATGGAATATGTGATTTCAGTATCTGCCTTGTTTTGTAAAGTATTTAGCAGATAGATGTAAGAAATGTTAGTAGAATTCCAGTATTTCTGGTATTAAAAAGTGTAAGCAGACTGGTCTGAGTGTGTGTCCAGTATTTGGAATTATTTTCTTTTGGATCTGTCATCTACAAGAAGAGCCTGTTTCCAAAACCAAGCCAATAACCAATACCTCGAATTCCCTACTCAAAATCCCCATGTCTGGCCATCCTGTGCAAGCTACTTCGTGTTATTGCTTCTTCATAACAGCTTCTCCAGACTTTCCACTTCTAATCAAGCTGCAACTGGGTTATGGAGAAGTTTTCAGGCCAAAATTAAAAGGTTTTTTGCACTTTTAATACTCATTCACACACACTGCTAAACTATACATCACTTGAGCCTTTTCAATGAAGGAAAAGTACTTTATGAAACAACAGGCAACACAGTGCTGCTCACTTTAATGTAGTCATTTCATTGGCAAAAAAAATACATACTCGTTTGGACAAGCTTTGAGAGATGGAGCTAGGGAAGTTACTAAGGCTTTTGTTAACTTCTCAGTGCAGCGAGCAGGTTAATAATGAATCCTTTTTTTATTCAGGTTAAGCAAAAACCTTCAGCAATTTGTGCTAAGAATATGAGAAATCCCAGAAATTTTTTAGACTCTTACAATTAAACACATTTATGCAGTTTGATGAAGCAGGTCTTTACAGACTACTCTGAAAATACAGTATGTCCTCCTATAAAAAATATTGTTAAAAGAAATGTGAATGAATGTTTGTCAACTGCTATTGTTACAGGGATTATAATAAAAGTATGTGTAAAAATTTATAGTATTCTATAATGAGAAATATCTGACACAGACTATTATAAAACCCCTTTCTGAGCTTTGGTTGCTGTATACTAAAAATATGTAAGGCAGATCACTGCTGCTTGTCAAAAATCCATAATGGAGTCTACATGCATCCAGCCTAACTATACACCAAAGAACACTCTGATATTGTGCTAAACAACTAAGCAGCTACCCTTGCTAAGCTCACATGGACACACTGGTAAGGAAGATTAATTTTTCTAAGCTTCCAAACAAAACAATAAGAATATGAAAAACTTTGTTGTTTCCACCATTAATTCCTTGTTTACACCAGAGGTACACCTTATATCCTGCGCTACAGGATACCCAGAGTGTGTTTCGGATCTTTACTACATTTAAATTCAGTATAACTTGGATTGCTGAGACACAGAAAAATATTCTAGTACAATGGTAATCCAAAAATGGCCTTTCTTACACAGAACAAGCCTACAGCTCAGATACTCCACCTGAAGCACAAGGGCAATGCATTGAAATGCTCCAACAGTTTTAGTAACCCTGCACAATTAGATAAAAATGAAGCCCACAAGCACAACACTGCATGAGAACACCTGCAAAATGTTACATGTTCAGTATTTTTGGCTACATACCAAGAAGTAACAAATATCAATCTGAAGTATGGAAACAGAGTAAAAGGCAATTGATATCTGTACAGAAACATCTTAGTTAGAAAATACATTTTTATATGACCCATGATTTTGGCCACTGTTTGTCACAAGGACTTTTTTGTTTACACTTTATAGACATGTTCTTGAATTTCTACTCGTGTTCATGTTCTCGTTTGTACCACCAACACAAGTTTCAGTTATGGAACTTTGAAAAAAATTAAAAGTTCAGATAAATTACTATAAATATTCAAATAACAGGGTCCTCAGGATGAGTTAGAAAACACAAACAAAGTATTTGTAAACAGCAACATCATCTTTTTATGTTTGAGATTCTGTTTTGACTCTTGTAATACCACTATGGAATGCCATTTGGCATAACTAATTCCTATTAAAAACAACATAATTCTAAGCCCTCAAGAAATTTGTGAGTTGACCAGGATTATGAAAGATCAAATTTTGCCAGAAAAACTGTCTTTCTAGAGAACTGTAATTTACCCAGATAAATATAACCTCACAAATCTACATACTTAAGTACACGTACATACTTAAATACCTATATAATTATGGAAAGGCATTTGGAGTTAATGAAATGTTTAGGTGCTTGGCAAAAAAACCCAGTTTTTCATCATGATACTGTGCTTGCAAACCTGAACACTTTAACAAAGATTTGTCTGGAAAAAAACAAAACCAGGACTTTTGTTTTGTCTGGTTTGGCAATATTTGGCATGAAAGATAATTTTTATACAAAATAAAAAGGAATTTGAATCTGGGACTATTCTTATGCTGGCTGGCACCACATTCAGCAGGATGTGGAATAACTAAAAAACAGCCTTTGTTCCCATGTGAGATGGAAGAGTCCTTGACAGAATGAGAAAATGTGAAATTGTCATTCTCAGAGTAGACATGTAAAATTTCCATTCTTTACTGATGGAACAATCGAGTAATGTCTCCGCTTCCTTCATCAGAGATAATGAATGTTTGTTTACAGCTAACCAGAATGTAGTATTTTCTGTTCCAATTATATATTCTGAATTCTTCTATAGTGTATCCCCATTTCATTAGCAGGAATAGAACCACAGTACTTGTGAATTCAACTCTCATCTCAAAGGCTGTGCTTAAAACCGTGATTTATTTTCTTCCCTTAATGTTTTCTTTAAACAGGCAATTATACTTGTCAGATTTACAACATTTCTCTGTGTTTAGTCTGTGATATAAAGAGTCAAAGGTTGTCTTGGAGAGTGGAGATGAGGCATTTTGATTTGTAACCCTAGAAGTAAGAAACCACACAGACAGAGATATCAAGTTTTGAGCCACATGTTAAGGAAGATGTCCCTTCTGTTTTGTGACATGTAACTCACTGATTTTCACAATTTAAAATTACTGTTGGTCCAGCAGTTAAATCTTCCCGTCATAATCTGTTTTCATAGGAGAAACAGTACTATAGATTTGAAAAACCAAGGAAGGTTTCATATGCTATTATATAAAGTTATCAGAAAGAGGACACACATTTACCTTCCCACAACCATGAGATCCTCCTTAAAACATACTCATTAAAGATTATATCAGCTATCATTTATCAACTCACTTAATTTTTGTAGGCACTCAAAACACATTTGGTGATAATGATTTTTTGCTTAGAAGATACTTTACCTTATCCAAGACTGGGAGCATTTAGGACAAGATTAAAAAAAAAAAAAAAGTATACTATACAGTTCATTAAGAACTTAGACACACACTTTAACCTTTAATATTTTTTTATTATTTATGCATTAATGTATCTTTCTAAAGGTTATAAACATGACAGACTCATGCACATTACCAAGGGACTGTCCCACTACGATGCTCTTTATCTCTTTTCTATCAACCATGCAATTTACATGAATTTAAGTATGTATTTCAAATAACCTTTTGTTGTTGTTGTTACAGTAAGAATTTCAGAAGTCAATTTCTGGTTTTCCATTTTCTTCTTTTTCATTTATAATGAGAGAGAAATTTCTGAATATGGAAAAAACATAAGATTCATAGTGAAAAGCCTCTGCGCCTTCTTTTTCAGCCTTAGTATAATTAATGCTTTCCACATGTTGAAATATATCTGTGTTCTTACTTCACAGGAAGTCTTCTTGAGAGTTACACCAGGATTAAAGGAAACAGTAGCTCATAGATTAGAAGATTTAAAAAATGCTACAGCATATAAAAATTTTATGATACACTTTGCTGTTACATTGTGTATGACTCCACTGTATCTTTATTTTGCAACTGGTATATTGTGATATAAAATTTAATAGTTTGATCAGTGATTAGCACAGATAGTTAAAGACATCTCAGCGCACATTGAACCTTGGAAGTGCAGATTGCTTTTGAAGTATGGGCGAACTTCCAGATAGCTTTTTTCACTCCTGGGCTTTAATGCAGTACAATGAAACTGATTTCTTTCACCTCCAATTTTAAGATATAGAAAAGATTCTGGGAGGCAAATCGTAGGAGGATTCTTTCTTGCTATGGGAAAGCAGCTTGGGTCAATAACATCAGGGAGAGTGAGACACATCAATCTGTTCTACAGACATCCAGTAGAAAATTCCTGCTTTTGTTTAGCCCATCAGGTTTCCCTCATTTTACCTTAGACTTTCTATGGAAACGTTCATTTGTTTGTTAAAGAACCATGATCTTCACTGTGCCACTGTCCTAAAGGTCATATAGATGATATGTTTCTGTGAAGGAAATATTATATTGGATTCACATATTACTGCAGTTGCCAGTTATCCTGTTGTAATCCTCTGATATAGTGTTTAACACTCTCATACCTCCAAGTGGCACTTTTAGGTCAGACAAAGAAGCAGACCTGGCCTGAGTAGTGTTTCTTAACCCTGCCATATTCCATGGAAAATGTGCAAAGTCAGATTATTCAGTTTCTAAAAGCCATGAACTGTCTAGGGGAGCCTAAGCACTGTTTAAAATTCAAATGCTTAAATACTTGAAGGGCTATGTAATTAATAAAACATGTATGATTTTTTAGAGTTTCTAGAATAGTATAGGAACCAGTGTTGAGTATTTGTGATTGAATACTTACGCTACTAAACTCAGAAGATTAAACTGCTTAGTACCTTACAGAACCTGGGAAGGAGAATGAACAAGAGCTGAATATCTGCATTTTTCCTGAGGCTTTCTAGCAAAAGGATTTGTTTGAGAATATCCTCTTTGTCCTGCTGTAAATTCAAATATTTTTCCAAAAGAAATAGACTTATTCTAATACTATATTGGTGATTTACCACATCTATGTAATTCCTTTCAACCCATCCTTCCATATATTCATATCCCTTTATGCTTTTAATAAGGCAAGAGACAGATATTTGGGGATTGTTTATCCACCTACACTGTTAGCCACTTCATCTTCACACTTTCGAATTTTGGCGCTGATAAACAAAAGAACATCCATTCACAGACTCTGTTAGCAGGACATAAATTTTTTAGCTTTGTCCAGGACTTCTGAATTAATAACAGTATCATTTAGAAAGTCAACCATAGCCTTCAATGCCATATTACTCCATTAACTGATTCAAAGCAGAGCGTCTGGCAACTATCAAAGGTTTCTTTTGAACTCTTGCACAAATATACATCTGATGAGCACAGCTACAAGGATTGTCAGCAAATGATTAATTTCCTTTCTGCATTTTTCCTGACATCCAGACTCATTCAGAGCACAATGGGAAGGACTGCAACAGAAGTTGTGGGTACCAGAATCCAGTTCTCAGCTGTCACGGCCAGAACCGAAATTGTATTCAAAGTCCAAAACTGATAAGTAATTTCTCTGTTGTTAACCTTCCTTTCTTTCAGGAACCCCCCTTACTCATACTCCACTCTTAGACAGTATAGATGAGACATTTGGGGGTTTTATACACTAATGATTCTCTGTGTGGAGTAACCACCACGCTCAAGTCCTGACTGTAGTACAGTAACAACAGTGATACCACATCTAACATATGTTATTGACCAGGACATAAATCTAGGGAAACTGAAGTTGAAGCTTTAGATTTTAAGCAACCTGTCAATCAAAACTTTTCCAGAGAGCTAGTAATACCATTGTTAAGTCTATGCTTATGATCATTAATATTATTTAGCTACAGATGCCTTAATATTGGACTGTCTCTGTGAATGTTGGCTGGTTTTGCAGATGAGGCAATTACTTGTTCCCACGTTTTGGAGTCTTGGTGGTCTTTGTCTGTAACTTCAGTAGAAAATTAAGTAGGGAATCTAGTTGACTGTGAACATAGTCTCCCCTCATGAGCTTGCTACATTGTTGATTCAAAGTAGAGCATGAGGGGTTATGAATATTATGAAGAAGTAAGAACTATTTTGGTTCTTTTACTATGTTAGAATACCAACTTTTTGCTTGTTACCAGTCCATGCACTTCAGTTTAGCTGCTTTGTTCCTCTGATCTGTGAATACTGTTGCTCTGATCTCTGAATACTGTGCTCATA
Source organism: Otus sunia (assembly GCA_010365825.1). Taxonomy (NCBI): domain Eukaryota; kingdom Metazoa; phylum Chordata; class Aves; order Strigiformes; family Strigidae; genus Otus; species Otus sunia. The sequence goes on from ML997797.1 coordinate 254,488, forward strand.
TCCTGAATCAGATGTGTGGAAGAATTTACTGTTATTGTCAAAGCTTATTGATTTCTAATGGGCTTACTTCTGATTTTTCTTTTGTCCTCAGAATAATTCCCTGACCTTTTAGTCAGTCCTCATTCCAGTTATTGATAACTTCAAATTATTTGGGGATAAATTCACATCAAAGCTCAGGGGTGTTAGAAAACAGAAGGCCACCATGTTTGTGTGTTATAAGTAAAGCTTCTCTTTAAAATTGAACACCATTCCCAAAGAACATTGTGTCTTTAGGAAGCACATTCTCCTCCCTTAATGCTTGTGGTTTCTTTGTGCATATTCAGCCATGATCCTATTTAATAAGCTCTTATTTCTGAGATGATTACTGACGGATTCAGCATTCTTTCATCCCATAAAAAATGTATAGGTCAAGTTCTTCCTTACCAAATGAAGAGAAAGCAGAGATGTATCTATCAGTACCAGTAATACTCCTACAGGTTTATAAAAAAAACTTAGACAAATAATTATTCAGTACTACAAAACATTTTGGCAGGGAAAATCTTTTAGAAAGCCACTAGTCATGTTTGCTGAAGTGGAAACTAAAGAAAAATCTGTTTCTAAGCAAAGTGACACTTCTTGGGACAATTTCAATGCTTTTCACTGAAAATTGTTACGTTTTCAGAATCTGGGCCTTTAAGTGTGAAATACTTTAATTACTAGAAAGTAAGTGGTAGGTAACTCAGATCACCTAAACTGCAGTGTGATATACAGTCATGCCAAGACAGTTAAAACGATCATGATTTATAAAAGCACTCGAGGTGGCTGGATTCAACTCAAGTAACTTTGAAGTCAGGTAGAATTATATGTAAACTCATTTAGGCTTGCCGGTGCTAAAAAGTAGGTCCATTTACTTTGTATCCTTTCCTGCTCTGCTCTCTCCACGCTAAACACAGTCTGCAAAACTGAACTGTATTTAATTTATCCTGCCTTAAACAAAACTGTAAGGCATGCAATGTATCAGCAAGAATATTCACACAGAGTAGGTATAATAAACAATCCAGGAAACTCCTGAAGTGCATTGAGGATAACTTTTTAAGCCAGGTAATAGACAGATCTACCAGAGAGGACAGATTACTGGACATGTTGGTCACAAATGTAAGTGAGCTACTTGATAACAACAAGATTGGAGGCAGCCTGGATTGCCGTGATCATGCACTGGTGGAATTTGCAGTCCTGAGGGATATGGGCCAGGTGAAGAGTAAAGTCAGAACTCTGAGAAACCACAATTCCAGCTGTTCAAGGAGTTAGCCAATAGGATCCACTGGGAAACTGCCCTCAGGGACAAGGGAGCAGAACAGATCTGACAGATCCTTAAGGCCACTTTCCATAGAGCTCAAGATCTCTTGATATTGATATACTCAGGTATAAGAGATCAGGAAAGAAAGACAAGAGACTGGCATGGATGAGTCAAAACCTGCTGGTCAAATTCAAGGGCAAGAAGGAAGTGCACAGGCAGTGGAAGCAGGGACAGTATCCTGGGAACGGTATAGGGATGTTGCCTGGTTGTGTTGGGATGGGGTCAGGAAGGCCAAGGTGCAGCTGGAGCTGAACTTGGTAAGGGATGCAAAGAATAATAAAGACTTCTATAGGTACATCAGCCAGAAAAGGAAGGTCAAAGGAAGTGCACCCCTGCTGACAAACATGACTGGCAAACTAGTAACAGCAGATGAGGAGAAGGCTGAGATACTCAACAACTGTTTTGCTTCAGTCTTCACTGTCAGTCTCTCTTCCCACACCTCTCAAGCAGATAGACTGCAAGGCAGGAACTGGGAGAGTAAAGTTCCTCCCACTGTAAGAGAAGATCAGGTTCAAGACCACCTGAGGAACCTGAATATACATAAGCCTATGGGACCTGAAAAGATGCATCCGAGAGTCCTGAGGGAATTGACTGATGTAGCTGTCAAGCCACTTTCCATGATAACTGAAAAGTCATGGCAGTCAGGTGAAGTCCCTGGTGACTGGAAAAAAGTGTGCATCCATTTTTAAAAAGGGTAGAAAGGAGGACCCTGGGAACTACCAACCTGTCAGCCTCACCTCTGTGCCTGGGAAGATCATGGAATAGTGTTCTGCTGATAGAGGATGCCAATTAAACTCAGACACCAGAGTGAAAAGAGTAGGTTTATTTTAGTGTTAATAATTAAAGTATATAACCAAGTAATACAGAACATAAGCGGTAAGAAAAATACAGAACAGTACACTTAATTACTACATACAGTTAAGCAAAGTAATGCACCTAATCATTATTACATGACAGGGAGAATAGTGATTAAGAAAGATACATCTCCACTTGTACATTACCAACATCCAGATCTGCAGCCGCTGGGGAGCCTCGGTTACAGCGAGGATTTGGAGTACCTTTCTCTGCAAGTGGGAAGTCCTACACGATGCGTCCATCTGTAGGTGAGGCTTCCAAAGTTGCAGCAAGCAGATCCAGCCTTATATACCAAAAATCAGCAAGCCAGAATAACTTACACCTTTGTTTTGAGGGGAAACATCTGGTTTCATCCTCCTGTTGGATTTCACCCAAAACCTGGCCAGGGCTTGGAGGGGAGAAGCAAAGGAGTGTCTAACAAGGCCAAACACGTGGGTTCTCAGCCTTGAACTAGGCTAAACAAGGAAAGCTGGATACATTCTCACAGCATTTCATCCTCACTACTGATTATATTGTCTCTAAGCTACATCTTTCACTAGTGAGCATACACATTTTGTTAATGATCAGATACTAATAATTAACAGTAATGGTAATACAGATTTTACTGATTAACAAATACTAATAATGGATATCATTTAATTGTGAGGTTCCTCTAGAAGTCAACTTTGTTTCAGAGCCTATTATTCAGGACCTAGGATTACAAGAAGATCCTCCTAGAAGCTTTGGTAAGGCACATGGAGGACAGGGAAATGATGCAAGAAAGCCAGCATGGATTCACCAAGGGCAAGTCTTGCCTGACCAATCTTGCTCAATGTCAGGATAGAGATGAGTGATGAGTGGTGTCCCTTAGAGGTCTGTACTGGGACCAGTGCTGGTTAATATCTTCATCAATGACATGGACATTGGGATCAAGTGTACCCTCAGCACATTTGAAGACAACACCAAGATGAGTGGTGCAGTTGACATGCCTGAGGGACAGGACATCATTCAGATGGACCTGGACAAGCTCAAGAAGTGGGTTCATGTCAACCTCATGTGTACCAAATGCAAGGTCCTCCACCTGGGTTGGGCTAACCTCTATTATCAATACAGGCTGAGGGATAAAGGGATTGAGAGCAACCATGATGAGAAGGACTTGGGGTACTGGTGGATGAAACACTGGATGAGACAGCAACATGCGCTTGCAGCCCAGAAAGCCAGCTGTATCCTGGGCCGCATCAAAAATAGCATGACCAGGTCAAGGTGACTCTGCCCATCTATTCCACTCTGGTGAGATCCACCTGGAGTACTGCATCCAGTTCTGAAGTCCTCGGCACAGGAAAGACATGGACCTGTTAGAATGAGTCCAGAGGAGGGCCACAAAAATAATCAGAGGGATGGAACACTTCTACAAGGAAATGTTGAAAGAGTTGGGGTTGTTCAGCCTGGAAAAGAGAAGGCTCTGGGGAGACTTTATTGCAGCCTTTCAATACTTAAAGGGGATTTATAAGAAAGATGGAGACAGACATTTCAGTATGGCGTGTAGTGATAGGGCAAGGGGTGACAGTTTTAAACTAACAGAAGGTAGATTCAGACTAGATATAAGGAAGACATTCTTTATGATGAGGGTGGTGAAACACTGGAACAGGTTGCCCAGAGTAGTTGTAGATACCCCCTTCCTGGAAACATTAAAGGTCAGGTTGGATGGGGCTCTGAGCAACCTGGTCTAGTGGAAGGTGTCCTTGCTCACTTCAGGAGGGTTGGACTACATGACCTTTAAAAGCCCCTTCTAACCCAAACTTTCCTATGATTCTACGATTTTATGATCAGACTTTGCCCACTCCCAGTGCCCCATCATGCTCCAAGCACCAGAGACATAATAACAAGTTTCAAACATGATATCAGGGAAACTGAAGGAGGAAGATGTAAATTTAAAACCATCTCCATCACCATTGTGAAAAAACAATAAATGAAACAACTAAACTGTAATTTACAACAGGGTAGAAGAGCAAAGAGATGGAATCTATGAAGCTAAGCAGTTTTTTGCAAAAGAAAAAAATCCTTAAACACAAGACATATAAAGCTCAGTGCTACACTTCAGCTGTCAGACCTAATCAAAATAGATAAACATGCAGGAGTCTGAAAGACAATGAAGTGGTATGACCATTATATATTAAGCAGGAAGCTTCAATCAATCACATCCAAGGTGACACTTTCTTTTTCAGGTAAAGAAAAAAAATGTTTCAAAAGACTTCTGTTGATTTCACTTTTGCTTTTTTTTTTTTTTTTACAGTTCAGCTACAGTCTTTATAACTGATGCAAATATTTTCCTCTGGAACTCCTGAGAGTTCCCAAGGAAATGTATCTTGGAATTCTGGAATCCACAAGTAGACACACAGACAAAAGTAAATTTTGAACCTTGAGTAATTTCAATTGGACTTCAGTGGGGATATTGTCATGCATTTGCTCCAGTGTTTGAGTAAAGACAGCTACCTATCAGCAGAAAACACCAGCTTGTAGGCAGGACTCATCTTGCAGCCAAGTTCTGCACCGAATGAAAACAAGGAAAATATCCCCTCTGCTGCCACGAGGTTGCCACTCTGGGACATACCTTTTCCCACTGCAGACCCTGTCATAATGATTGGTCCTTCCCAGAGCTGGTTACCCCCAGTTCAAATTTAGGCAGGCCCCTGTATCCTATCCTATCCTATCCTATCCTATCCTATCCTATCCTATCCTATCCTATCCTATCCTATATGCATGCCATGCCATGTCATGCCATGCTATGCTATTCTAAATATTATATATACAAGAATACACAAGTACACACAGGAATATAGAAACTCATCAAGGTGAGGAAGAATAGTATCACAGAATAGGAGCTGACAGAGAGATCGGTTGCATCTCTTTGTCCTCTGAGAACTGCAGAGTTACCATGGTGCCACCTTCAGGGAGATAACAAATAGTTTTCTTAACTTATTTTTCAGTGAGAGATATGGCAGCATGGCACTAGGCTGGTTTTTTTTATTTCCCCACAGAATTCTGCTTACAATAAAACTGTCATCAGAATTTGCAAAGCAACCCAGAGCAGTAGTTTAAACTTTATTCACAGCCAGCCTATTTATACTGCAAAGCTGTGTCTGCCTGTATTTAGAACTCATACAACAGCAAAAATAAATGAATAAAAAATATAACCACTACTATAATTTGATTCTATGTTTTCACAAATATTTGAATCCATTCTTAGATGCTTATACAGGAAGCAAAAAAGGCAGTAAACATCCTCAATTTAAATAAAAAAACCACCAACAACATCAATTATAATTTCTGAAATAAGATTACTTGAGTTTAAGATATCCATGAAGCAATAAAATCAGTGGTTTACATTGGGCTGAATTTTTTCTAATATCTTAAAAATAAAAAAAGTAACAACGATAAAGTTGTGTTTCTCTGTTAACAGAGGGCTATTTTCCCATCTTCTTCTGACAGACTGTTACAGAATAATACCTCTTTAATATACCATGAAGCATTCAAGAATATATAGAATAGAGAGATTATATACCTTTATACTGTCTATATGCTGTCATCTTTTCTCTGTTCACTCCTTTAAAATAAAGATGGACAGAAGATTAATTGTATTGGAATGACCCACAAAAGTTCCAACCTTGGACAAGATCTCAGTATCACTTAACACTAGTAGTCTTTCAGCAGATTTATGACAAGGAATAATTTCTTTTTGGAAAAAAAAATTTACAACAGCCATAAGAATTTGCAAGTGGTTTTAATCTGTATCAAACACACATAGCAAACAAGAATGAGATGAAAGTCAGTAGGCTTCTGAGACTAGTCACATGCAGAGCTTAATACTGCTAAATGTATTTGGTTTTCAGGTATAAACTTCTTAGTAAGAAAGAAGTGCTAGGTGCTGCAGATTTTCTTCCATGGTCAAAGACTCTAAACATAAGGGATTCCCTAATTTTTTAAGGGGAAATTCATCTGTGGGTGAGATTAGAAAGCTGAGCAACATTCATGTTTTTCAGTTTTCAAGAATGGACCTTGGATGCAATAACACAGTATCCCAGGAATCTAGAAACAGATTTATTTAATTCAAAAGTGATAGAACCAGAGATCTTTTCTGAACTTCTGTTTTGTCAAAAATATAAATAAATAGATAAATAAATACGCAGATAAATAGATGATTGATAGATAGATAGATAGATAGATAGATAGATAGATAGATAGATAGAAAGAAGTGAAACCTCAGCCATTTTATCAGTCTGGAAGGTCAAAATTCCTGAAGAGGGTGAGCCAAATGCCTGTTGATCAGGACTCACTGACTGACTCCTTCCCCTGGCACTACAACCAAATTGCCATCTGATTCTAGTCAAGCTGTCTCACCTTAGACTGTGCAAAAAACTCTGTTTTGTCCTTCTAGGCACTGAGCTTTTTTACCCTATACAAAGAGTTAATATAAGGTTTCAACTCCATCTCAGGTGAAGATGTAGATCATTCTGTAATACAGCGTTTATCATTACTAAGAATAGGGAAAAGTTTTCCAGCCAGATAATTCTCTGCCAGTCTGAAAGATGCAGAATTGGGCTTCTGGAGGAAAAAGACAGGTAGAGTAAGGAGGCATATCCACAGACTCCATGGGCCTGTGAACAGCAGCCGGTCTTGATATTTTATAAGCTTCTCTGTTACAGCTACAGAACTGTTCTCAGTAGCTTAATGAGAAGATTTCTGCTTGTTAAAGCTAAGATATCACTATTGGTGATTTTGCAATTATTCAAGTACCATATATCTTGAAACAACAGATGTCACTGAGTTCATTATAATGGAAAATATACTTCCAGTCTATTAAGTTTCATGCTACTGAAAAGATATTTCAGTGTAGTCATATCAAACTTACTGAGTCTGCTCCACACAACCACCTGTCAGCATTTTTTAGTTATATATAGTACTTAGATTTTAATTCAAACACAGCTCCCATTTTACCAATCTCCATTTCCATCCATGTCTCACAGGTGTCACATAATGCTATACTTCGGTACATTTCAATTTGGTTAACAGGATTATTAATGTAAAAAAAAAAAAAAAGAATTATGAGTAACAGTTTACTTCCATGCTTGTCTCTCCTGAATTAAAACACTCTACACAAGTAACACACATAATTTTCCAAACCATTGTTGATACTTGGACCTTGTTTTCAGTCAAAAGACTTTTTTGAGAATGCATGCAATCACCAATGATTCAGTGTCTATCTTCTGCTTCACAGCCTGGTTTCAATGTCCAACATAGAGAAGCTTTTGTTAAGAATAAGAAAAAAACCCACACAACATTTTAATACAGGATAAAACTGAATAAAGCCATTACTGTTAAATGGGCCTGGGAAAANAAAAAAAAAAAAAAAAGAATGTAAAACATTCCTTATTATTATATGGTTTCACTTCAAAGAATCTCCTTTATTCCCTACAGTTACCAGAGTAAACTTCTTCCAAAAATGCTTCATAGAGATCTCCAGAGTTGGTTTCTTGTCTTCTACATCAGGCCTTTCCCAAGGTGATGTGGTGAGAAATATGTCATTGTTCTACCAAGGTTTCTTCTGACTGTAAATTAACTTCTCGGCCTTCTTGTATTGCTTTGTTGGGTTATAATGGCAAGGTTTTGGCAGCAGGGGTGGGTCTGGGGGCAGGTGGTTGCAGAGGTGGATTCTCTGACAAGATACCAGAAGCTGCTGCTATGTCTGACACAATTGATGTCAGCCAGCTTCAAGATAGACTCACCACTGGCCAAAGCTGAACCAGTGATATTAGTAGCATCTCTGTGATAACATATTTAAGAAAGGGTAAAAACACTCTGTACAGCAGTATCTGAGAGACAAGAATGAGAAAATGTAAGACAAATAACTATGCAGACACCAAAGTCATTGAAGAAGGAGGGAGAGGTGGTGCTCAAGCTGCCGGAATCCCCTGTAGTCTGTGGAGGTCCACGGTGGAGCAGATATCCAACCTGCAGCCCATGGAGGACCTCATGCAAGAGCAGATTCCTGAAAGAAGCTTCAGTCTGTGAAAAGCCCATGCAGGAGCAGATTTTCTGGCAGGACCTGTGACCCCATAGGGGACCTATATTGGAGCAGTTCATGAAGAATTGCAGCCTGTGGGAAGAACCCACCTCAGAGAAGTTCATGAAGTACTGTCTCCTGTGGGTGGGACCCCATGCTGGAGCCAGGCAAGAGGATGAGGAGAAAAGAGAAGCAGAGAAAACACATAATGAACTGACCATAACCAATAGTCTCTGTCCCCCTGAGCCACTCAGGAGGAGGTAGAGAAATCAGGAGTGAAATTGTTCCCAGGAAGAAAGGGTGGGGAGGGAGAAGGTGTTTTTAGATGTGTTCCTATTTCTTGTTATCCTACTCTGATTTACTTGGCAACAAATTAAACGTACTTCCCAAGCTGAGTCTGTTATGCCCATGACAGTAATTGCTGAGTGATCCCCCTGTCCTTATTTTGAACCATGAGCTTTTTGTTGTATTTTCTGCCCCTGACCCATTGGCAGGGGGGACTGACAGAGCAGCTTGGTAGGCACCTGGCAATCAGCCATGGTCAGTGCATCAACAGTTGCACAGTCCCATGTTTAGGACACTGAGTGTCTGTCTTAATGTCTATCAGTTGGCTGCTAATGTTTCACCAAATGCAGAGTAAAGGGACCTCAAAATCCCTTTTCAGGCTGGGTGGATTTTACCTGATCTTAACACAAGTTGATTCTAAATGATAAATATTTGGGTTTGGGTTGGGTGGTTTTTTTTTTTTTTGACCTAATAGGCAGCTGCAGAAAGTCTAAATACACAGGGAACTCAGTACAAAATTATTTTGCATCATATAACTTCAGAACCATCAATAGATAGACCAATAAATGGGAATAATAAGAGGCCTCCATTAATAGACTGAAATGTGATGTGTTGTCAAAATAAAATGTCAGGGTATTTGGATGTGGCTTGCTGGAAGTGGGAAATTAGTGATAGTCACAAAATCAACTTGATGTGCATCAGTCACTTCTGGGACCTCAAACATTATAGAGTGATTTGCTGGAGGAAGCATTTGTCAAAGTTCCACTTGGTTAGAAGGTGGCTTGGGCCTTCCAATGTTTTTCTCACATCTGAGCAGGTCCTATCATGAGCAGGCAAAGCTCTTATGAATGTCTATGCAAGGGATGAAGTATGACTGACATACTAAGCTCTGGGACAAAAGTGCTTTAGAGGATGTTAAAAAAATACATAGCAAACATATCTATTTTCATTACATTGTGTGAACTAGAAACATAACAATCTATGGACCTTATCTTACAAAATTCTTTTACAAGTGTTTGCTTACTGTTGCCTTTGTTTATACTGTTAAAAGCCTTTGATTAAAATTACTTCTATGTATATTTTTGCAGTTTAGAACAAAAGCCCACCTTTGACAAGTACTGACTGTGAGAAACTCAAGTATTGCCTAATAACTTTATCCCTCACGTGAATCTGTATGTTGAATATGCTTGTAGTGCTTCTACAATTATTCCTATGGTGAAAATAAAAATAGAAAACCAACAACAACAAAAATAAATGAAAACGAAAATCATGAGGGTTAATCATATCATATATTACAGCAGATCAGTCCTGCCTCCCATCCTATGAGATGATTTTAGGATTAAGAATGTGCTTATGTTATTTCATAGATCATTTCATAGTAAGCAAACAGATTTCCTTCAGCTCCTTCCATGTTAAACATGGTTGTATTTCATGCCCAGTGATTCCCATGCAAAAGAGAAACCAAGAGGCTTTACTCATTTGATTTCCATTGCTGCACATAGGAGTACATCTGCTCCTCCTCCTTTTAAGGGAAGGTTCATTTAACTTGGAATTATGTGCAACAATTTGGTTAAAGTCAGCACCCAGAGGCTGAACCTCACTAGAACAGGTAAATCAAGAGCTGCTTTCTTTACAGTACAAACATAGAAGGAGTAGGACAAACTATAAAATACTCTCTAGTAGACAACAGTAAGGTAAAAGGGAGGAAAAGGTAATTATGATCCCAAAGAGAAAGAGAGAGATTGATTAGCACAAGTTACAAATAGCTTTTTAAAAACATGGGGTAAAATGAGTTCTGCTAAGTGATACTTCTGTTGTGTTAAGATAAATTTTTCTGTTCTTGTCAAATTCAGTTTATTTCTCTTTAAAAAGGGAGGTAGAAACCACCGGTGTTGTAAAGATTTTATTACTTTTAGGTACACTAAATGTATTTTTCTGAAAGAGGAATAAAGATAATTTTGGGGATGTTCTCTTGAAAGATATACATTATTGTGTGTGTAAGTACTGCTAAATTGGAAATAAAAGATCATGCCTTGGTTCTCCATCATTATGTCAACAGAAGAATAATGAAATCATGTTGCATTTGAGACAGATACATCAGAACAACAAATATTACATGCTTAGTCTCAGAGAGATTTTTTCAGTAATTAAGCAATGATGTTATGCTCTGTACATGTCCAAAGCGCTTTTTTTTTTTTTTTACAGTTTTTAAATTGTATCTTAGTCTGTCAAGATGGGATTTTTTTCATATTCTTTGCTGGATATTGCTTTATTCTATGCTGTAGAGTTGTGTTTCCTAGAAGCTTTACATTTCACACTGCTGCTGGAGCCAGCAAACCAGTAGATTACCTTAACTGCTGATCCTACTCATGCAAATGTCAGTGTGTTGCAAAGAGGGTTGCAGGATGGGAAAGTCTGCCAGGGTAAATTACAATTAGTATACTGAGTTCATCAAAGGAAAAAAAAAAAAGATATTAAAACTGTGGAAAACTACAAAAGGTATCAATTGAGAATGTGGACCTGAAAATCTGGAAAACACAGAGAATGTGAGAGGATGAGGATGAAAAGAGAGGAAAATAACACTTCTAGCATAGGTTAAAATAAGTGACAGTAATGCCTATATATAGGGGAACTATATATATAGTCCTCCCCTGTGTGTGAGACGCTTTTGGTATGTAATGTATAAATGTTTCAGCATTCTGATTTTATACCAGCCAGATCATGTCAAATCCGAGTTTCTGTAAGAAGTTCAGTTTACATCAAAAGCATTCACCCTGGTATAGGAGCAGCACATGGACAGGGGTTCTGGAGGAGGGGGTCAAACCTGTTACATGGGGAGGAGAGGAAGGTAAAAAGCACAGTCTTCTGATGGACACTTTGTAAGATAAATAAATCAGCAAATAAATAAACCTCTTCTGTACATTTGATATTATTCTACCTGGTTCTGTCAGGTGGGATTTTTCAAAGATGGTGTACTGGTTTTGTCTGGGATAGAATTAATTTTCTTCATAGCAGTTTGTATGGTGCTGTTTTGGATTTGTGTTGAAAACAGTCTTGATAACACACCAATGTTTTAGCTATTGCTGAGCAGTGCTTACACAGTGTCAAGGTCTTTGTCAGCTTCTCACACTGCCCTTCCAGTGACTAGGCTGGAGAAGAAGTTAGGAGGGGACACACCTGGGACTGCTGACCCCAACTGATTGAAGGGATATCCCATACCATATAACATCATGCTCAGCCATAAAGACTTGGGAGGGAAGAAGCATGCTAGGGCTGCCATTGCTTGGGAACTGGTTAGACATCAGTTGGCTGGTGGCGACCAGTTGGAGGGGATTTTTTGTATAACTTGTTTTTCCTGGGTTTCTTCTTCTTTCATTTTGGAGTTTTTGTTTGTTGTGGTTTTTTTACTTATTAAACTGTCTTTATCTCAACCCAAGAGTTTTCTCACTTTTACTTTTCCAGTTCTCTCTACCAGAGTTGAACCACAATAGATACAAATGGAGTTTCAGTGAGAGAGATTGAGTTGAGGCAGGATTGAGGGACAATGAATAAAGACCTCAGAAAAAAAGTTGGTGAAACAAACAATGGATTCTGACATTTCTTCTGCATTCACTAATAAGTGGAAGGAGGAAATTTTATCATGATCAGCTATGAGAAACATCTGTTCTGTTGCATCTCACAAAATGATGGAGAAATCTTTTTTTTTTACAAGAAGTACAAATTGCTTTCTTCTCTCCTTACTTGGATCAAGGGAAAACCACCATTTATGAATTAAGACTGTCCAGTGAGAGAAGTTATTGGTTTACCAGGAAAACTGGACCTCTAGTTATATTTTGAATGGAAGAACAGTCACGGCATTTTTTAGTTTGTGCTTGATTTAAATATCACTGTTTTCTTTTTTGATTTAAATATCACTGTTTTCTTTTGGCTTTAGTATTAAGCAAAATCTTATTGCTTATAGGCACATCAAATCAGCTCTGAAGGTCTTAGTTTCAACTCTTCTGTTCCGTTGTGTAAGGCTCTTTTTGCTGATAATTTCTTTTATGAATAAACTACAGCTAAGTATAAAATATCTAAAGCATTATATTTTATGGGAAGAACTGCTGCTGTGGCTGCAGCACCTTTGGTTTTGAAGAATCCTTCACTTGCAGGGTGGGTGTGTGACTGCATATGTACAGAACAAGTGATTGCATCAGTCTTCAGGTGAGAGAATCTAAGGCTTTTAATTAGGTCTTCATCCACCTTTAAAAAACTTATTACTCTGGGTCCTTTTGCTAAGATATTTATACCCAGTATAAATTGTAAATTTGTCATTTTTCTATTAAGTAAGAAATAAATGTCAGCTATTGGACATTTGACGACCACACACACAGAAAACTGTGGATCTATCATGGTCCTAAGAGCTTTACTTCTAATAGATCTTTTTTTTTTTTTTCCTCATAAAAGAGATATTTTGAGACAGGGCCTATTGACCATGTCAATAGATGGTCTTATTATAGTAGGATTGATCACTTCCTTTTGTAGATCTCAGGTCATGAAAATGTAAGTCTTTCTTTTAATGAGATCCGACAATGAACTTGCATCTATTAAATACTCAGATTCTTCCAGAATAATTTGGTTTTTAAACTCCACTGATGGCTTGTCAAAAGTAACAGTGGTCTACATAAAAAACATTATTCATATCTGAATGTTGTTAATACCAAATGAAAGTGGAAAATGCTGTACTTTGAAGCAATTATGAAATCTGGACTGAAAATATTTAGAATATAGCTATAAAATACTCCTGGGATCTCTGAAAGACAAGGGTCAGGCTGTTCAATAGCTCCGTTAAACAGAACTTCCACATGGTACTTTTCAAATAAATAGCTCAAATTTCTGATTTCTAGTTTTATTTTGGGCTAAGGTGAAGAAGAGGATCAAGAAAGATGGCAAAATGCTGCCAAATCTAATCTAAGATGTCAGAGAATCTAATTATTTGGATAACACCTTATGGTCATGGAAAGAAAGAGGGTGAATGCAACAATGAGATAATTAGTGATCTGTGCTTGTAGAGCTAAGATAAGACCAAGTGGCATATTAGAGTACTGTACAGGGTGCCAGGGTTGATCCTAAATGAATATGGGTGCAAAAGTGGACAAAGTTTGATAGATTTTTTTAGCAGCCTGCTGCTAAGATTGTTACATTATTCTGAGAACTAAACACTCAAGCTTGCATTTTAACTGTGAAAAAAAGCACATAGTTTTTTACCCACAGATTATGATTTTCATCTTGGACTATGTATCTTTTTATTCACTGCTCAAATCTTCACTTGACATGAATCTTGAATAGGAATATGAAGACAGAAAGCTTTTGTACTAGATGAGGCATCTTTTCTTTGCAATGAATTTTTTCACTGAAATAACATTTTAATGAAAAAAAAAAAACAAACAAAAAATATACTTTTTAACTAGGTAAAAATTTTGAAAATGACACCTATAAAAATTTTATTAAATTAGTTTTTAAAACTATTTAAGTACTGTAAACTTTACCGCACTTGACATGATATTTAAAAGCATGGAACTTTGCAATGTTTTATTTCCAAATAGTTTGCTATCTAAAAGAAACAGAGAGAAAAATAATATAACGGATCTGGAATTATATGTTTCACTTTGTGCTTTAAGTCATACAGACTGTCCTCACTTCTAGTCCTCAAACTTCTTAGTTCAGCAAATCAGAAAAAAAGAAAAAAACTATTTATTTGTCAGGAAGAGAAAAAAAAATCTTAAATCGTCATATTTCCCAAGAAACATGTTTTGCAACTACTTCTATTTGTGTGATCTAGGTACCTTTTCTCTTTTGTTGCAGATTCTTTTTCTATGTGTAAATCTTGGGTTTAATGTCCAAACATTATCTAGCATGTCACAATAAATGTCTGAGTTGTAGAAAGAGTTTTACTCAAAGCTTCTCTATTACTATGTTTCTAACATCAGAAGATCTGTTTTGGAGAATTCAGGAGATTCATCACTTGTTCTTTCCATATGGACACACTTTCTTTTTTTTATTACATTCCAAGTGACTTTTTGGGTTTTCCTCCATCACAGGAGACGATAACATTCAGAACCTGGGCAGAACTATGTGTTTAAAATTTAAAATGTCTCAAGGGAAAAGAGAGGAAAAAACCTCCATGAATGAAGTAGAGAAAGAAACCACAAAGATATTGTTTTCACTATTTGAATCAAGTTCCCTGCTCATTATTAGAAGAAAACAATTTCCTTGGTATGTGGAAATGTATCCAAGGATGTGTCATTCTGAACAGAGTCCATAAGACAAAAACCTGAATATCAAGAGTGATGTCTCCAGAAACCTTCAATTTTATGACCCCAGAAGAAGTCCCAAGCATAAGGAGACTTTCAATGGTAACAAAATTTAAGATATGATCAGAGAGTTCTTTAAAAATAATGTGTGAAAAATTTTTCATTCAGAAAAGAAATATATTAGTTCATTAAAGCCAGTGTTGCCCAGGAACACAGAGGAAATGTATCTAAAACTGTACTTCAAGAATGTATAGTATGAAAAAAACTCTTAATTCTTTTTCTTAGAATTCTTGTCCTTTAAAATATTTACATTGCTAAATTCCAGATGATGAGATTGAGACAACTTTACACAGGTGAAGAAGGAAACAATTTTCAAAAAGACAATATATTTACTGTGAGTTTCTTAGAATGATAAATATGTTCGTAATATCATTATTCCACAGAGCAATTAAAGTTTAAAAAAAATAATTAAAAAATGACCCAGCTTTCAAAGCTGATATTCTTTATAATGCCTTTCAGATGCTCTGCTCTGACCCAATCCTACCTGGCAACTATCGCAGTGAAATTCTTCTTAAGACTCACAATGTTGATTTATTTAGAGGTTACCTGGATGACAGCCAACTGAGAAAGGATGCTTTTAGCAGTTAATGCATACTTTGTAAAAATAAATAAATAAACTTGTTTTCTCCAATTCTTGATCTCAGAGGGATTTGAAAATATGTGTCAGCTCCCTCTACTAGCTGAATATCACCTGTTACTAACATCTAGTTCTCTTCCTCTCTCCCAGATTTTTTTTTTTAAAACTTGGAAAATAACTGACAAAACAGGGCAAAATACCTTCCAGATACCACATGTTTTAGAAATTTAAAAAGTTTTCAAGGGGAAGTTCATAATTTTAGCCTTGTAAGGCATATGATTTACCAAATAAAATGATGTTTCAGATCGTATGACATATTCATAATCTCTCTACTCAAATATCTTCCCAGAGCGGGCTCAGCCACAGTCAGACCAGATTGCTCAGGGCTTTATTCAGTGCACGCTGGAAACATTTCACAGAAGGAGATGGCACCAGCTTCTTGGGCCCTGGCCCTATTATTGTCTGTCCATCCTCATGTTGCCTGCCTCTCTGGCCTTGTTCACCTGGCTTCCCCTCAGGACCCAGAGTTTTCTCCGCAAAGCTGCCCCTGGCTCTCTGCCCATTATTCTTGCCCCAATTGCATGGGGGCCCCATTGGCCCCTTTCTCCCACCTGTCCCAGTCCCTCCAGATGGCAGCCCTTACCTCATGGGCATCAACTGGTCTCTGCCCTTGTCATCACCTGCAATCTTGATAGAATGCACTTTGTGTCCTCCCCAGCTCACAGATAGAGATGTAAGACTGGCCCTATGAGATACCCTGTGGGACCCCATGAGGCACCAGCCTTTAGCAGATACAACCTCGTGCCTACCACCTCTGAGCCCAGCTGCCCAATCAGGTATTCAACCACTTTGTACAGCACCCATCCAGAAACTCTAACTTCCAGCTTGGCTACAAGGACATTGTAGAAGAGTGTTGGAAACTTTGTGACATACCCTGTCTTCCACTTAACCACAAATCTAGCCATTTTATCACTGAAAGCAACAAAGTTGGTCAGGCACTACTTCCTGCTCAAACCACACCGAGTGTTTCCATCGCTTTCTTCTCCCTCATGTGCCCAGAGATGTTCCCCAAGAGGATCCATTTCATTACATTTTTGGACACCAAAGTCAAACTGACTGGCTCACACCATCTTTCCTGTCCTTTTTGAAGATGGCTGTGATGTTTGTTTTTCTCAAATTGTTGATAATTTCCCCTAATATCCACAGCCATTCAAAGATTCATGACAGTGACCTTACAAAGACACCAGCCAGCTCAGTCAAGTGCAGCCCCTCCAGGTCCCACAGAACTGTATGGATTGAGTTTGTGCAGGGAATCTCTGAATCAGCCGTCATCTACTGCTGGTTCTTCTCCTTAAACCACTTTTACTAAGCAGATAGTTCTTGGAGATGTCAGTGAAGACTGATTTTTTTTTTTTTATTAGATGTTTATTTGAAACAGCATGAGGCTTTTCCAGCATAAACATTACTGTTAAATAACAACTGTATTACCACAAGAAGTCTGTGTTTTATGTAGAGACACAGCACACATACACAATATATATGTACATATAACCCCACACCCCACTCACATTCACATGAGTGCTAGAACTTCACACTGGGAAACATACTAATTTTTTGACAAAAACATTGAGAAAAGAGTCCCCAAAAGCTTCACAAAAATACAATCATTTTTTGTCCTCACTTGTCTTCATATGGACATTCATATTTTTCATACTTGCCTTTCTTAGATGCTGTGGGCATTTTTTTTATAGAAATGGTCCTAATCTTGAGAATCTTAAAAAAAAAATCCACCATATAAGTGTGTCATATAAGGATATTCTGGAGACAAAACAATCCCAGTCTTCAATTTAAATTTATGCAGTGAAAATACATGATTTAACTAAATGTATATGCTTCAGTAAACCAGCAGAAAATATCACGGTGAATCACATGAAGAATTACAGTATGCAGATGACACTGTACTACAGTATGATAACTAAGTACACATTTAATTCATATATATGTGCCTAGCCTGAACAATAGGAGAAGAATAATACTGTATTCTCTGGTAATCTAAAATTAATGTGTTGTAAGCCATTTACTGCCGCATGTGCTGAAGGTTGAAAAGCTTGTAGACTGTGTTATGCGTTTAGTGAGAAATGGTACTAATGGTTGGCATGGTGACTCAGTAAGAAAGCCAGAGGGCTCTCTTGTAAATCACAGTGAACTCCAGAGACAGTGCTTTGATTCCTAGAGCTATCAGTCAAACTGAGAATCACAGCCATGGCAATTAGCAGCACGTTTCAAAGCTCATCACAGAAAGCAGACTCATTGCTTCTTGGAGTGTTTGCCTTCCTGAAACCATGCGGTAGTGGACGGAGAGAGTATTCAACATGATCAACAGATTGACAATCAACGAGAGTCTGCTAACGGAAATTTCAAACAGGGTTGCAATCTCATTATAAGGCCTTGGCAAGTCACTTGATCTAATTTCCCTACCAGGAGTTAGAGAAAGATAAAGAAAAGCAAGAAAACTGTAGGGGAGTTATTGTGATGATGTGGTGCAGGAAACTTGACAACAGAAGTGTAGAGTTGTGTTTTTCTGTTCTTTCCGCTCTAATGCACAGCATTACTTGGTGCATCATTCCACTGCATGCAGTATTTTTACAGTGCTCCTGGGGCTGGAGGGGAGGGNGGAGGGGAGGGGAGGGGAGGGGAGGGGAGGGGAAAAAAATTCTCAAAGTTATTTCTTGTGGTCTGTCCTTCCTTACAGACATTACAACGGCTGCAGTTATCTGTACTGAATAAATTTCAAACTGGAATTTAAGCCAGAGGTACAGCTAAACTGGGAGATCTTGAGTTCCTTGTTTTGTCACAGCGAAAACCTGCAGATTGAGCTGACTGTGAATAGTCATTCAGGTGTTCTAGAAAGCTGAATTATGTATTCTGTGGTAATTTTGCAGCAGCTGAACTGAGGCTGAATGTGTCTTCTTCAGAATATCCCCTGGACTTTTCAGCTACAGTGGGCCTGAGAAAGCAGATGCAAAGGACTGTTTCAGATACATAATTCTTTGGAGTTTAATCATCTTTTTGGGGGTGGGAGAAGAGGAGAAATGGAAAAGTGAGAAATACTTCTGCATAAATTTCACTAAAAAAATCCCTGAGAACCCCATGCTGTCATTTACAGGACAACCCTCAATGCAATTGCCATGCAATAAGAAAAAAATTGAATTTGTTATTTCCATATGAGCTGACATATGGAGATGAATTAACTAACAGCTGCATCAGACAGTTTTCATGCAGCTCCTAGACGTATTAAACTGAGTTAAAATTATTTTACCTCTATAAAAATGTAAGGATAGGCAGCCAGATCATATTGTCTCAGTTGAAAACCTGAAGGAGGAAGCACAGGAAAAATAAATCATTCCTTGGATCTCCTCCAGAATATCCTGCTATTAGACTTTAGACTTTTGCTCATATGGAGCAAGAGTGTGCAGTTTTCTGACAGAAAAAACAATGAGTGAACCCACACTGCCTGCTGGCTCCATGTATATCACACTAAGACAGGGTAGGATTCTTGGTCCTGACCAGACAATGGACCTCACCACTATATAGGTTTAGAATGATGTTGCCACACGCATGAGCAATTTATTACATGGAGCAGTACGACAAAAGTAGGACTCTAAATAGTGACTAAAAAAACCAAAATGTACATCCAGATGTTTTTTTTAGGAGACCTGGTGTTTATTATTAGGAGAATAAATGGTTAACTATTTGCATTTCTACAATAAGTATGATCCATTGTTTTATGAGATATCAGCAGGACCATCGTAATGGGAAAAGTAATAGCATTTTGACTGTTAAGAGAGAAAGGAATATTAACAGAAAAAGAACTGACAGGGAAGATTAAAATAAAATAATGTATATGGGAGATATCCTGATGAACGAACTGTGCGAAAATACTCTCAGCAAGACACTGAATCAAATAACCTTGAAAGCATGAAACTAAAATTATCATTATACAAGCTGAAGGGGAAAAAAAACACCATCATGAAGGAAGACTTAAAGAAGGACTTCTAATAAAAACAAAACTAAAGGAAGAAAAAATTAATTATACATAGCAATTTAAAAATAGATTTAAAATGTATTAAACTAAATAATATTTTGACAAAACATAACAAACTAACAAGATACTTCCTGAATTCTACAAGAAGTTGCATAAAATATGTTAAGAAATAATGAATTCAGGATTTATTCCACATGCAATAAAACTATGCCCAGAAGTTACATCAAGAATAAAATGATTGACTTCAAACTGTAATTAAATTACCGAAGCTGTTCAGAAATTCTCAAGTATATGATCAACAGTTTCACCTACTTTATACACACTAAGAATATCTTGTTCAGCTTCATTTTCACAGGTACAAGTGGATAAAGTGAATAAATAAAATGGAGGCAGAGAACCAGAATTTCAAAAACAACATGATTTTCCAAGGTTACATATTCAGGAGTCAGATCTGCCAAATATTTTTGGTAGTTATAGGTAAAAATAAGGACCTTAATGGTTTTGCATGTGTGTAAAATCAGGCTGGGTGCCTGATTTGCTGTAATAGTAAACTCTTGTCCATGCAATCTGGCTATAAGTGTTGGGAAGCTAGAGCAAAATCTGTGTACCCATACTGTGGAGTGACGTCTCCCCTCCAAATCCCTTTGCTGCCCAGGAGACAAATAGGCTATTGATACAGGCTGTTAATAAGTTTCATGGCAAGAGTTTATTACTTTGGTAAAGAAATACCTTGTTCAAAACCTGCTGCAAGTGCAGGTGATGCCCAAGTCTCCTTAGTATTTGTAATTATTTAGACTATAGAAGGATTTCCTCCAGGCAGACTGGATACCTTGCCATTTCTGCCAGCCTTATAACCGCTTCAAAATTAGGAAGATTAGTGCTTAAGTGCTGTTTTACAAACTCTGACAGCAGACATGGCATAAACTGTCATTTCTTCTCCCTGCTAGCTAATTTGACCACTGCAATAACTCATGTTTTGTGCTCACACAAGAGTTTTGGCAATGGTTTCGTAAGTTTATTCAGTATTCAATTCAATACATGCTGACTCCAGGGAAGTAACAGGGAGGTAGGAGCTGTGACTTCTTAAACCTGTTTGCATCATTCATAGAAATTAACTGCAGACTCAGTGAACAACCCACATACAACACAAACACCAATTCCTCTCTCTTTCCCATTCTTTACATCTCACCTATCATTGCACCATGACACAACATTTGTACAGCTGCAGTGGGAACTATGCCAAGCAAAAGTTCTATCTGAAGACAGACCAAACCAAACCAAAAAACTGTCTACCCCCCAAAGCACATACACTCATCCTTTTTTTTTCTTTTTTTTTTTTTATTTTTTTTTTGTGCAAGGATATATGCAACTAATTGGTGCAGCTGAATGGGTAACTGCTACAGCTTAATGTTGTGACAGAAAAGTTGAAAGAAAGGTGACAGTGGGAAAGAGGTCAGTGGAAAACAAAACGTAGTGACACCTTAAACCACTAATGATACTGTCAGTCACAGTGTCAACCTACAGCCTCATTTAATGTGTAGGTAGGTAGAGCAGGTCACGTTAATCTGAGCAATGGGAGACTTTGGTTAAGTACTGATTAAGAGTGTAGATAGCCAAAATGAAAACATTAGCTCTGAAAGCTCTGCAGGTAAAGCCATGGTAACTATAGGACAAAAAAAAAATACAGAGTACAACAAGATGCAGAGATGAACAAGTAAAGGGAGAAGTTTTTCTTCTCTTTACCTTTGAAATACAAAATGTTATGCATTTTGCAGTTGCTCATTTGAGAAGCTAAAATGCACTTGTGAAAATTATGTTTTTCTTGGTTTAATTTGCACATTACAAATTCTGTCAGAATACAAAGCTTCTGGTGTATATAGTGACTTTAATATCACAGTTACATCCTTTGTTTAATACATCACACAGTCAGCATCAGTTCATTTTTTTAAAGTCCTCCTTTCATGTATGTCACTGCAGTTAATGTCTTCCAGAAAATAGCTGTTGATGTGGATTGACTCTGTAATGAATAAGGAGAGGAAACCATGAAAAGCACATGGTTCAGTCACAAAATCACAGAATCATTCAGGCTGGAAAACACCCTTGAGATCATCAAGTCCAACCATCAGCCCTACTCTACAAAGTTCTCCCCTACACCATATCCCCCAGCATCTCATCTAAACGACCCTTAAACACAGCCAGGGATGGTGACTCCACCACCTCCCTGGGCAGCCTGTTCCACTCTCTGACCACTCTTTCAATGAAAAATTTTTTCCTAATGTCCAGTCTGAACCTCCCCTGTTGCAGTTTAAAGCCATTCCCCCTTGTTCTGTCACTAATCACCTGTGAGAAGAGACCAGCACCAACCTCTCTACAATGTCCTTTCAGGTAGCTGTAGAGAATGATGAGGTCTCCCCTCAGCCTTCTCTTCCTCAAACTGAACAGTCCCAACTCCCTCAATCTCTCCTCATAGGATTTGTTCTCCAGGCCCTTCACCAGCTTCGTTGCCCTCCTCTGCACTCGCTCCAGCACCTCGATATCTCTCTCGTATTGAGGTGCCCAAAACTGGACACAATACTCCAGGTGTGGCCTCACCAGTGCAGAGTACAGGGGGACTATCACCTCCCTACTTCTGCTGGTCACACTATTTCTAATCCAAGCCAGGATGCCGTTGGCTTTCTTGGCCACCCGGGCACGCTGCCGGCTCCTGTTCAGCTGCTTGACAATGAGAACCCCCAGACCCTTCTCTTCCAGACAGCTCCAGCCACACCTCCCCAAGCCTGTAGCCATGCAGGGGGTTGTTGTGGCCCAAGCGCAGGACCTGGCACTTGGACTTGTTGAAGCTCATCCCCTTAATGTTGGCCACCGATCCAATCTATCCAGGTCTCTCTGTAGAGCCTCCCTGTCCTCATGCAGATCGACACTCACGCTTCACTTGGTGTCATCTGTGAACTCACTGATGATACACTCTGTGTCCTTATCAAGATCATCAATAAAGATGTTGAACAGAAATGGTCCCAACACTGAGCCCTGAGGAACACCACTTGTGACCAGACACCAGCTGTATTTATCTCCATTGACCACCAATCTCTGGGACCGTTCATCCAGCCAGTGCTTGACCCAGCAGACCGTTCGCTCATCCAGGCCATGGGCAGACAGTTTTTCTATGAGAATCCTATGGGGAACTGTGTCGAATGCTTTTTGAAAATCCAGGTAGATAATATCCACAGATTTTCCCTCATGTATTAATCAGGTCATTTTGTCATAGAAGAAGATCAGGTTTGTCAGGCAGGACCTGCCTTTCATGAACCCATGCTGACTAGGCCTGATCCCCTGGTTGTCCATTATATGACTTTTAACGACACTTGAGATGACCTGCTCCATGACCTTCCCTGGCACCGACGTCAGACTGACAGGTCTATAGTTTTCTGGATCCTCCTTTCTGACTTTCTTTTAGATGGGTGTCACATTTATTACCCTCCAGTCCAATGGAACCTCCCCACTTAGCCATAACTTCAGGTAAATCATGGAAAGTGGCTTGGCGAGCACATCTGCCAACTCTTTCAGCACCCTTGGGTGTAACCCATCCGGTCCCACAGACTTATCTGCATCTAAATGGTGTAGCAGGTCTCTGACCACCTCCTCTTCAACTGTGCTGACCTCAATCCACTTCCCCTCCCCATCTCCCAGCTCATGAGGCTGGGAGTCCAGGGAACAGCCAGTTCCACTGCAAAAGACTGAAGTGTTGAGCACCTCAGCCTTTTCCTCATCCTTTGTTACTATGTTTCCCTCTGCACCCAAGAAAGAAGTGAGATTTTCCCTAATCCTCATTCTGCTTCTATAGAAACATTTTTTATTATCCTTAAGAGCTGTAGCCAGGTTGAGCTCTAGCTACGCTTTGGCTCTCCTAATGTTCTCCTTGCATAACTTCACTACATCTTTATAGTCTTCATGAGAGACCTGCTCCCTCTTCCAAAGGCAATAGATTCTCCTTTTGTTCTTGAGATCCAGCCAAAAGTCCCTGTTTAGCCAGGCCGGTCTCCTTCCCCTCCTGCTTGTTTTTCATCACACAGGAATAGCCTGCTCCTGTGTCTTTAAGACTTCTCTCTCAAAGTAT
Source organism: Otus sunia (assembly GCA_010365825.1). Taxonomy (NCBI): domain Eukaryota; kingdom Metazoa; phylum Chordata; class Aves; order Strigiformes; family Strigidae; genus Otus; species Otus sunia. Next base: position 278,093 of record ML997797.1, read on the forward strand.
GTCCAGCCTTCCTGGACTCCCATATCCTTCAGGACAGCCTCCCAAGGGATTTTGTTAATCAGTCTTTTGAACAGGCCAGAGTTTGCCCTCTGGAAGTCTAAGGTGGCAGTTTTACTAACCCTTCTCTTTGTTTCTCCAAGGATTGAAAACTCAATCATCTCGTGATCACTGCACCCTAGACAGCCTTCAACCTTTACTTCTCCCACAAGCTCTTCCCTGTTCACAAGAAGCAGGTCCAGGAGGGCACCTTCCCTGGTCGGCTCACTCACCAGCTGTGTGAGGAAGTTATCCTCCACACATTCCAGGAACCTCCTAGATTGTTCCCTCTCTGCTGTGCTGTGATCCCAGCAGATATCCAGGAGGTTAAATTCCCCCACAAGAACAACAGCAAGTGAACGTGAGACGTCTCCCAAATGTTTACAGAAGGTTTCATCTACCTCACTGATTTGATCTGGAGGTCTATAGCAGACTCCCACAGCAAGATCTGCTTGATTGCCCCAGAAAGGTAGTGGAAGATAATTTTAAAGGCTTTTCTCCTGATACCTTTTATAAGTAGACTATTTGGGGGCTACAGTAGACTCTAAGAACTGTATCACTCATGCAGTTATATCCATTGTTTTAACAGTGAGGAAGCCAAACAAGATGATGTGTGAAGTCAAACCTGTACACAAATTTTCTATCAGAAGTACAGAAGAGGGAAAAAAAGTAACAGTTGAGGTGATTCATAGATGTTTGTCATTGGAAAGAGTGGATCACCCAACACCGTACTACTATGATAGCATGTCGTCTTTACGTTGCTAGACCGCCTTGCTTGTAATTACACAAGGACGCTATCAGATCCTCAAAATACCTGGCAAGCATTCAAGTCTGTCATGGAATTTGGTGCTTGTATTGCTTCCACCTTAGGCTGGTTTGAAGATACCAGCTGGTTGGTGGATAACTTGATTATGTCACGTGTGAATAACCTGATTGCAAGATGGAGTGCACTCAGGCATAGATGGAAAGCCAACAGCAGAGACACATGAATGTCTCTGTTTTACATAAACTCTGTGAGGATGATGAGCAGATCTTGCCTCCAGCTACCTCTTCTTATCTTGGCACCTCACTGATTAGCAGAGGGCAAGGATCTGAAGTAGAATAACTGTCAAGAATATCACCTGTGCCTTCTGAGCTCAAAACCAAATCTCAGCATGATCACAAGTGCTGCATCTGTATCACACCGGTAATTCCACCCTCCTTGACCCAGTAAAGAAAACCCTCCAGAATGAGAGCTTCTCCTCTGTCCCCACAATAATACCTAAACAAACCATAAAATGAAAGAGATTTTGCAAGCCCTGGATTCTACTGGTCCTTGAAGCCAACTTTTCCTTACATTAAAACAGTACATTTCTGGAGGAGTTTGTCTGCAGAAGAGTTTCTATTTTCCAGAGATGACCCTTATCCTGCACTTCTGTTATGTTTTAACCCCAACCAGCAACTAAGAAACACACAGCTTCTCACTCCCTCCCAACAGGATGGGAGAGAGACTTGAATGGGTAAGAAAACTCAGGGTTGAGATAAAGAGAGTTTAACACAAAAAGCAAAAGCTGTACAAGCAAACAAAGCAAAAAAAAAAAAAAAAATGGAATTTACTCACCACTTCCCTTTGGCAGGAAGGAGTCCAGCCATTCCCAGGAAAGCAGGACTCCATCACATGGAACTGTGACTTGGGAAGACAGATGTCATCACTTAGAATGTCCCTACCTTCCTTCTTCTTCACCCAACTTTATACTGCGGAGCATGATGTCATACAGTATGGAACATCCCCTTGGTCAGCTGGGGTCAGCTGTCCCAGCCGTGTGCCCTCCAACTTCCTGTGCACCCCCAGCCTCCTCACTGGTGGGGCAGTATACAGAGCGGGGGAGGAGAGGAGAGGAGAGGAGAGGAGAGGAGAGGAGAGGAGAGGAGAGGAGAGGAGAGGAGATAGAGCTTAACCTTAAGGCACAGACAGGAAGGCATTGAGGAAACCGTTTTGCAGTGAAGAAAGTTTGACAAAGACTAAAAAAGCTACTGAGTTAATAGAGTTAGTAACATGATGCTGCTGACCTAAGAAATGTGGAATAATGGGAATATTGTATAACAATATTTTTAAGAAACAGGTAAAGAAACTGGAAATTCAAAGGATATATTCACACTTATAGAAAAGATTAGTAAGAGTGATGACTAGATAGATAATCATAATTTAATGTTGAGAGTATCTGACCTTGAGTTTTCAGGCTAAGAAAATATTTAAGTGGTTGATTTTTGTTTATTTGATTTATTTATTTTCTTATTAATCCTCTGAGGCATGCATTTTATAACTGTTTTTTCAGATGCCTTTATAGAAGGGGACAGAAGTGAACTTCCAGGGACATTCTCACTACATAGGACAAAAGTAACTTCTATAACAGTGTGCTGTTAGGTACAAGACAAACTGAATTTCTTATGGACCTCCAAGGTCCTGGGGATACAGAGCCAGTTCTCAGTCCAACAGCCATAGGATGAAAGGCATTGAAGATGAAAATCCAGTACAGTCCAGGCCTCCAATCTGCCCCTAATAATATCCTCACAGTCTTTTATTCACTACTGGCAGATGCAGACGGCCCAGACAAGACTCCAGAATAACTTGCCCATCCGTGAACATGGATTACTGGCAACAGAGAAGCACAGATATCTTCCCTATCATAGCATGGGCGCAGTGCTCAACCCTCAGTGCTAGCTCCCTCCCCCTGGGACTCAGGGCAGACAAACCATAGAATCATTGAATATCTCAAGTTGGAAGAATATCTCAAGTTGGAAGGGACCCATGAGGATCATCGAGTCCAATTCCCAGCTCCTCGCAGGACTACCTAAATTAAATCATATGACTAAGACCATTGTCCAGACACTCACTGAACTCTGACAGGCTTGGTGCTGTAATCACTTCCCTGGTGAGCTTCTTTCAGTAACCGACCACCCTCTCAGTGGAGGATCTTTTGCTGACGTCCATTCTGAACTTCCCCTGACGTCCATTCTGAACTTCCCCTGATGCAGCTTTATTCCCTTTCCTTCTGTCCTACTGCTGGTCACCAGAGAGAGATCAGCACCTTCCCCTCTGCTGCCTGTGCTGAGGAAGTTGTAGATTGTGGTGGGTGAGGGCATCCTTCAGCTTTCTCTTCTCCAAACTGAATAAACCTACTGACCTCAGCCACTCCTCATATCCCTTGCCTTCGAGGCCTTTAACTATCTTGATTGCCCTCCTCTGAACACACTGTAGTAGTCAGCCAGAAGGCAGAGACTGAGAGAACGACCCACCCACATTCCAGAAGGAGATTGTCAGTGACCTACTGCATCACATAGACACACACAAGTCTATGGGACCGGATGGGATACACCCAAGGGTGCTGAAGGAGCTGGCTGGGTGCTCGCCAAGCGGCTTTCCATCATTTACCATCAATCCTGGTTGACCAGGGAGGTCCCAACAGATTGTAAATTGGCCAATGTGACTCTCATATATAAGAAGAGTCAGAAGGATGGTCCGGAAAATTACAGGCCTGTCAGCTTGATTTCGGTGCCAGGAGACGCTCATCCTGAACACCATCACACAAGACATGCGGGACAACTAGATGCTCAGGCCCAGTCAGCAGGGGTTATGAAAGGCAGGTCCTGCTCGACAAACCTGATGTCCTTCTACGACAGGGCGACCTGCTTATTGGTTGAGGGAAAGGCTGTGGATGTTGTCTACCTTGACTTCAGTAAGGCCTTTGACACCGTTTCCCACAGCATTCTCCTGGTAAACCTGGCTGCTCATGGCTTGGATGGGCACACACTTCAGTGGGTAAAAAACTGTCTAGATGGCCGGGCCCACAGAGTTGTGGTGAACGGAGTTAAATCCAGTTGGCGGCCAGTCACGAGTGGTGTCCCACAGGGCTCGGTTTTGGGGCCACTCCTGTTTAACAACTTCATTGATGATCTAGATGAGGGGATCGAGTGCACCCTCAGTAAGTTTGCAGATGACACCAAGTTGAGTGGGAGTGTTGATCAGCTCAAGGGTAGGGAGGGTCTGCAGAAGGATCTGGACAGGCTGGAGAGATGGGCTGGGGCCAGCTGGAGGAGGTTCAATAAGGCCAAATGCCAGGTTCTGCACTTCAGCCACAACAACCCCAGGGCTGCCCAGGGAGGTGGTGGAGTCCCCATCCCTGGAGGTGTTTAAGAGTAGGGTCAACATAGCGCTGAGGGATATGGTGTAGTTGGGAACTGTCAGTGCTAAGTTAATAGTTGGACTAGATGATCTTCAAGGTCCTTTCCAACCTAGATGATTCTGTGACATTCTTATATTGAAGCACCCAAAACTGCACACAGAACTCGAGGTAGAGCCTCACCAGTGCAATGTAGAGTGGGACAATCCTCTCCCTTGACCAGATAACTGTACTATTCTTGATGCACCCCACGACACACTTGGCCCTTTTGGTTGCCAGGTCTCACTGTTGACTCATATTCAACCTGCCATCAATCCAAACCCCCAGATCTCTTTCTGCAGGGCTGTTCTACAGCCACTCATCCCACAATTTATATGTGTAATCAGGATTACCCTGTCCCAGTTAGACAATCCAGCACTTGCTCTCATTAAATTCCTTATGTTTAGTGATTGCTCAGCTCTCTCATCTATCCAGATCTCTCTGTAAGGCCTCTCTCTACCCTCAATGGAGTCCACAGCTCCTCCTAATTTAGTATCACTGGCAAACTTACTTAATGTGCATTTGATTCCTTCATCCAGATCACTTATAAAAACAATAAGGTCATTTATAAAAACAGTAAAGAGTACTGCTGCTAAAATTTCATCCTGCAGAACCCCACTGGTGGTTAGCTGCCAGTCAGACATAACCTTATCAAAACTCTTCGTGTCTGAGCCATCAGGCAATTGCTTACCCAAAATACTATGGACTTGTCTATTTGTGTGCTGGGTATTTTGTCCAGAAGGATACTGTGAGAGACAGTAATAAAAGCTTTGCTAAAATCCCAAAGCACCACATTTACTGGCTTCGCTTGGTCAGTAAGATGGGTGACCTTGCCAAAAACGGAAATTAAGTTAGTTAAGTAAGACTTTCCCTTCATGAACCCATGCTGATATGACCAATGACTGCATTGTCTCTCAAGTGTTTTTCACAACTCCCAGAATAACCTTCTCCATAACTTTACAAGACGCTGAAGTGAGACTGACAGGCCTGTAATTATTAAGGTCTTCCTTCGTACCCTTCTTAAAAACTGGGACATTTGCCAGCTTCCAGTCTACTGGGACCTCTCCAGACTCCCAAGACCATTAAAAAATATTGAAGAGAGGTCCTATTATGACATCAGACAGCTCTTTCAGTACCCTGGGATGAATCCCATCAGGCTTCATAGACTTACGTGCATCCAGCTGGAGCAACAAGTCTCAAACAAATTCAGGATCATCATCACCCCCGACACAGTCTTCTAACATAGGGCTCTGGATGTCCCAGGGCTCATCATTGGAGTGGAAGACAGAGGCAAAGAAGGCATTCATTTTTTCCATTTTTTCTATGTCCCTATTTGTGAGGTGACCGACCTCATCAAGTAACGGACCAATGTTATTTGTGACCCTCTTTTTGCTGTTAACATTTTAAAAAGCTTTTTTTGTTGTCCTTCACAGTGCTGGCCAGCTTGAACTTTAATTGAGTTTTGGCCACACAAATTTTCTCGTTGCAGTGACAAACAGCATCTCTGTAGCCCTCCTGTGTCACCTGTCATTGATGAGTTGGAGCTGGGAGATGTTCATAAGAGGTGGCATGTTGACTCTTCCATAGCAGGGCAGATGGGACAACAAAGAATGTTTTGACATCTGTATGTGGAAGAGGTCTCTTTGAAAACAAGATCACTTCAATTACCTCTGGACTACTGGTCAAAACCAATTTGCCCTGTAATAATGAGAAACACTTGTCAGTTTTTAGACACTCTTTCCCTTTTCTTTTTCTTTTTTTCTTTTTTTTTTTTTTTAAATTTTTTCCTACAGGACTGTCACAACCTGGACCGGGACCCCAGAGAATCACGATGGTTCTGTGATCCCCTCAGGTTAAATTAAGGTGAAACAACACCAAACAACAGGTTAAAATGTTTTACTTAAAGTAGAAAACAGTTTAAACTTGGAAAAGGATAATAAGCAATGTGACCTCTCATAAATCTATAAGAAAGAAAATGAAAGAAAGGAAAGAAAAATAAAGGAGAGAAAGACAGTGAAAGAAATTCAGTCATGACCCTTGGATCTAGCGTTACCTCAGGTCCATTAATCTTGGGTGGTGGGTGCACACACAGAGAATTTTTCTGTCGCCTTTTAAATTGATATTATTGGCTGATTAACATAATAGACAAAGAGAGGCAAGTATTCCATGAATTCGTTTCCATGAGAAATGAGGAAAAACGTGGGGCAAGGGTTCTGTGTATACACTGAGGGGGAATGGGGTGCACCACCCCTTGTCCAATTGAGTCAGTGGTCATGCTTGCCCTGATACCTCTGTTCTTTTCAGTTCCCACAGATTTTTCCTGACTTCATGCTTCTTGAGCAATCATCCAGCTTCTCGGTCAGAAATGCTCACCTCTTATCATGCCTTGTCACCTCTTCCAGCTTACACAATAAAGTCACAAAGTATCAGGTTTACACAATGGAGCCATTGGTTAGTGGTCCTTGGTGTTTGATGAGAAACATTTGGTTTCACTCAATCCATGTTTCTTCCCTTTGAGGTTTATCTAAGGAGTTTGTCAATACCACTGTAAGAGAGTGGGGAGTGCACACTTTGATATACACCACACTTCCTTGGGTGACGTTCCTTAGACAAATCACAAAGGTCACATCTTGTCCTTGAGATTTTCTGTGTTCATGAATGTTTGAGGCATTACTTCCTTTGGTTCCTTACAAGGACTTGCTTGACTATATATTCCTAGCAATGGAGGTATATGCTGCTCTGTCCCCACCATTGGTGAAGCCAATGTATTCATACAGTCATGAGCTCTGACACAGAATACACTTTTTCCCATTTCAGGCCTCTTTCTGACTTACAGCAGAAAGTGACTTGCTTTCTTTTGCCGACCTCTTTTCAACATCTTTGAGGCATTTTACCTGTGCCATGTCTGTTAAATTTCCTTGTCATTCATATTCTCTCAGTGTTTGTTCAAATGGTTCCCTCATAGGACCTGTCAGCTCTTCTGTACAGGATGTGTACTCTTCCCCTAAATGGCATGTTAATTTGTTTAAAAAAGAAGGATTTTTATTTATGGACAATTATAACAGGAATGTAAATGGACTGTTCTTTGTGTTTCAAAGAGGGATGAATAGATTAAGAATGAATCACTAGCTTTTTAAAAAAACAAACAAACAAACAAACAACAAATTTTAACAGTTCTCAAATAGAAAGTTCATTTTTCTGTAAGTTTCTGCACTCTTTAGTTCTGTAGGACTCAAGGTGTCAGGCATCTATTATTCATAGAAATGCCAAAAATCTTCTTTGAAGGATAAGAATATTTCTGAGAACTATAATGGATGGGACTTCTTCTCCCCCAAAACTTTCCACTTATCCCTTTTCCCATTCCTCCATTCATTTTACTTGTGGTCAACATGTCTAGGTACTTTTTCCCATTCTACAGGGAGATAAAATTTAAGCACTTTTTTCCCAAAGTCAGAAACAGACACTACAAATTTAAATATCACGTAAGTTGCATGTGGCAGCATAATATAAATGGTAAAACTGTGAATAATTATATATATTATTTTTTTTTAATATATGGTGGAGGGAAGAGGGGGAAGAGACACAGAAGTCCTTAAATACTGTGAGCAAAGGGAGGAATATCTGATATCTTTCATGAGAAGATGACATGGAGTGCTCAGCCATTATCATTTTAGGAATAAGACTGTTGCTAAGCAACAAGTCTCCCATAATCTTGATCAGCTTTGAATCTGAAGAAAATTGAAGCAAGAAAAAGTTTGGAAAGCTAATAAGGAAAAAAGAGCTTCAATGCAGAACAATCAATAGTGCACCTGACCAGAAAATAAACTATTAATGGGGACAGAGAAACTGAAGCTACTTATAGATACCTAAAACCAAATTTATTATTATCAGGAATGATTAACTAGTTGCATACTAGCTTTCCTTTGTCTCTGAGTCCTTCAAAGGAAGGCAGTACCACATCCCTGAATATGATTGCAGTAGCATGCACAAACCTTCCTGCTCAGTAAGTTTTGACGGTAGAGCAAATCATACATTATGGCATTCAGGCATTCAGTAAACTGTACAAGGCCTACAAAAACACTGAGAAAATGAATGGAATCACTTTTACATTTTGCATGGATGCTTAAAACAAAAGCTTAAAGCAGGGAATAATTCCCAAACATCTTTAAAGTCAACATCAGGTATTGACTTAAATGCACACTACTGGTATTAGAAGACACTGTGCCTGCTAAAGTACATGAAGTCACCAATGTCATTTTCACATTCTTCTTGAATTCAGCTATAGTAGTGTTGAGCCTGATAATTTATTGTCATACTATTCTTACTGAGATGTAATCATCTGAAGAATCCAGTCTATGGCATCAAGTGCAAAAGCATGAAATGTGCTTTATATTGATAACCAGTTAAAGATCATAGGTCAGATTATTAACTGCAGTTACTGGAACTATCAACTGTACTTATCTGTTGTTGATTTTTAATGTTGTAATAGTGTTATAGATGCAAGTCAGCTGACTACATTCTTTCTGTTGACTTACATCAGTTTACTCTAATAGTAAAATAAATTTAACATCCCCATGACATATGCAATTCGACAGTCTTACAGGCAAGTATTTTTATCTTTCCTGATCAAACATAATTCATAATTTAATGGGACACAAAAATTGGGACCCAAATTTTACTGATCCAGGGAATGATTTATGCTGCTTAAGCACAAGACAAAGCAAGTTCTCATGCTTTAGCAGACAATGGGATTAAAAGAAAAACATAGGAAAATAAAAACATGTCATTAATCATTACTATATAGTATTAAGGGAAAAAAAAAAAAGAAGTACATGGGTACATAAAAATTGCTTTAGTTATAATCTTTCTTATGTCTTCCTGTGTAGAAGCCTTCACTAGAGTTTACATTTTATTGATGCAGACTTGCTTTTGGAAAAATTTCAAGAATCTTACGCACAAAACTAATAGAGACTTCCAGTTAGCAGTACAATTTTTAAGTCTTTAAGGTTGAGGGACATGATCCACCCTACTTTCTCAGAAAGACTAATTCAAGGAAAAGTCTTGAGATGTAAATGATCATTAAGAACGTTGAATTCCAATCAATCTTATCATTTCTCTTTATTTGTCAAATTTATCATAAGTCCACACAACTAAGTCCAAGACAGCTTACTAACAGAATAAGCCATCAGTACACTATAAACAATTCAGTAACAAAATAAAGTGATGATAATGAAAACATTAATCTCATTTGCTACTAGCAGTATAGCAAAAATTATCTCTCTGTGGTGCTGAAGTGGAAGGCTGCTTTTTCTTGGCATTCTTCTCTGTTTCTGTTTGCTCAGTCTGATTGCTGTTGTTAGTGCCTTGCTGACAGGGATGAACAGGAAAGATCTGTGCTGTAGAGTTGAGTGATGGGATCAGAACATACTGCTGTTTGTTCATTGCTGAGCATTTTATATTATTTTCTTCTGAAATGAGGAAAGCATATTTCTGTCATACCTTACCAAATTTAAAATATCCGTGGCTGTCATCTTTTCATTTTCTCAGCACCTTCATGAGATCACTTGGATAGTTTTAACTTATGAATAGGTACTATGCTTCTATGATATAAGCACATGATTATTCCTCAACTTGAAGGTTTTCTACTTTTGATTTTGTGACAAGAAAGTCCAGAATACATTCAAAGGTATCTTATCTCCAAATTTCCTCCTCTCAGATTTCCTCTTAGGTTTTCTACATTTAACAGGAATTGAAATCTCAGATTTATCTTTTTGTTCTTGTTTTGTTTTGAAAACTATTCTGACCTCACAGATCCTATGTGGTGTAATCCTTAAGTAGAATCTTTAGTCTTTGTTATTCTTAAAAGAAGACATCATCTCTACTTAATTACTTTTGTAGAGGAGGTTCTCATCTGCTTTTTGTCATGACTAATTAATTTTCTTATTTAATTTCTACACTTTAGGATGAAACTGGTTACTTAAGGAAGTAGCTGTTTAATTCATCCTGATATGTATTATACCGGGGAGTTTCTTTGAGGTAAGATGATCCTTGTTGCACAGCTCCACCTGCAAAATGCAAATTCAGTTTCCTTAGCCAGTAAGCATAGTCTGGTCAACTGTGTAAGAAAATACTCTGTCAAAGTAAGAAAATAGGATTCAAAATCATACTTACGTCAAACTACTCATTCTGAAGTGTAAACTGTCAATGGCACAATTAGCATTGTTTATCCAAGGGGCAGGTGAGCATTCTCAAAAAAATTGATCTTGAGAATAGAATGGTTTGCAGCATGTGTACACTGCTGGCAACAAGCCTCAGTTTACCTCAAAAAACACAGTAGAATAACGTTCAATACAGTAACAGAAGTCTGACAAGGAATATGGGCAGTTAGTAGGTGTTAAATCTATGTCACAATGTCTCCACTGTATCTGCACCAGACATGGTTGTGTCTCCTGTCTTACACAGGTTTTTCTCTTCGTTTAATAATTAGTTTTAAATATTAAGTAAAGTCACTTAGTGTCGTGGACAAAAGTATTGACACGGTAATATTTAGTAAGAAATCTAGGTTTATTAATAACTAACAGCAATTTATTATTATAAATTATTTCAGAAATACTACAAGAGAGAAAAGTGACTTATTCACAGATTCTAAAATGACAAGATTCACACTAACCTACTTAACGCTACCTTAATTTATACATATACACATGCGCATGCACAAAACATACAAACACACACACAGAGACAAAAGTATTTGGATCCAGTAGAATGAACACAAAACATACAAACACACACAGAGAAACAAAAATATCTGGATCCAGTAGAATGAAGTACATACGGAAGGATTCCCTGCAAGAAAATGGACATGTGAGCAATCCTGTATATAAGCAAGGCTGGCAAAGCCTCAGCTTCAGCAAGGATGTGAGGAGGAGATGACCCTGGAAGAATAAGGAAGGACCCAGGAAGTTAAACAACTCCAGGGTGTTGGTCTGGGCAGAGAGGAAGTTTGTACAGTGTCGATGTGGCAGTTCTCATCCAACCAGAGAGAGCTCGGGGAGCATGTGCAAAGCTAATTGTCCAATCAGAAAGAATTGTACCATGTGATTGTATCTTGTGATTTCTCACCTGCATTATAAAAGGCTTGTGCCACCATAATAAAATGGGACTTGCTTAATCATAATGATAGACTGCGCTGCCCATATCTCCCACACCATTAAGTAGGTTAATGTGAATCTTGTCATTTTAGAATCTGTGAATAAGTCACTTTTCTCTCTTGTAGTATTTCTGAATTATTTGATAATAATAAATTGCTGTTAGTTATTAATAAATCTAGATTTCTTACTAAATATTACCGTGTCAATACTTTCATCCACAACACTTAGTCTTACTAGAAACATGAGCATCAACATTATTCCCATTTTACCTTTTGTTTAATTAATTCAGTATGATTCCTAAGTTAATTTTTTTTTTGCATTTCCAGTATAATTAATCGCTTGTAAATGCTTAGTTGAAGGATTTGTGTTGTAGTCATGACACCTTGGAAATGTATTCAAAGTTGCAGTTATTGACTAGTGATAGTTGGAATTATTTTTTTTTATCTGACGTGAGCCAGTCTGATTTTTCCACACATATTATTTCCATCTCAAATATTTTGGTAAGATGATGACAGTGAGTGAGACAGCTGGGGGAGAAGGAGGATGTACCAGAGAAGAAACATCCACTATGGAATTCTTCATGGATTCAAAATTAGTGCCTCCAGGAGAGTACCAATCAGTCTGAAGACACATATCCTATAGATCTGAAAAGATAGTTCTGTTATTGAGAACTTTGCTTCCCATTATGACCCAATCCCCTGCATAAAAAGAGGATTTAAAAGAAATCCAACATATTTGTTATTTGACATACTGGACAGCTATTGAGCAACTGAATAGGTTTCAGTCTTCGTCTTAACTACATTATTTGACTTTGGGTATTTACTTGCAGTACATTCATCTGACAAAATTAATCTTATTCTAAAATAGCTGGTTTGGGTGTCGATTTTATGCAAGTCTACTCCTATGTCTGCAATAACTTTAACAATATACGTGCAATAACAGTAACTGTATAGTTGTCTCCTTCACCCTACAATTCAGTCTCTTTTTCTCTCCACTGTCATCAGTTTATTAAACTAAACCTAGTTTTGATTTGTTAAGAGAGGGAATATTCAAGACAGTTAAGAGCATTACAACAATTATAATCACTAGCTTCTCTGCAGAGATAACTTTATTGGATCAGTTATCATTATAATGTCCTAGGCCAGAGAAGTGCTCCATGTATTACTTTGGAGATGTCACACTGTACATATTTTCATACTATAATATGCATCTTCTTGTTTCCTGTCTTGATCCTTAAGTTAGTTATGTTTAGAAATCTGTTACGAATATGCACAATTCTGTCTTTTCACAAGAATATTTCATTCTGTAAATATATTTCAGTCTGTTTCTGCAATTATATTTCAACAAAATCTGCTCTTTATCAGCTGACCCCCTCTGAAGCCGAACCATTAAAGATGCTGCCTTCTAACAAACAAATGGGTGTTTAGCAATACCTTCTCAAATGTCCAATGATAATTAGATCATAAGTACCATTCCATGATCTGCAGTTTGCCATAACAGTAAACACATTCACACATCCACCTCTCCATTGAAATTGTTTAAACAGATGCTAGCTCACCCTTGGACCAAGGGACATATGTCTCAGAGTGAAAAGGCAACAAAAGATTTTCTTCACTTTCAGTGTCATATTTAATCTTACAATGTAAAAGTCAAAATGGTTTCCAGTAGAGAGTTGATGAAGGAAAATTTTATGATGAGGCAGAATGCTATAGGATATGTAATTATAAGTTTTTATACCACAAGTTGTGGTCTGAAGAATTCAATGCAAAAGAAGCTTTGCATATTCTGTTTGCGTTGTAGAGGAAGATTGTACTTCTATCCAGTGACTAAGGCTGTAGGAGTCAGGCAAAGACATCCCGGGCCACCTTCACACAGGAAGCGTTGTCAGTAGGTCCCTGTCGTTCTGACTGCAAAGCAGGGTCACAGCAGTCCCACCTAGGGTAAGCAGTCATAGTAACCCAACACAGCAGCCAATGCATCATAGGCAAGCAGCTGGACTACTTGGTCGTTGTCCCCACTGGCCATCCCCATCAGGAGCCACCACAGTCCCTCTCCCATCCCTGCATAAGAGCTTGGCTGTTGGTGTGATGCAGGTTTCGTAGCACACATCTGTGTACTGGATGTCTGACTCCTGAAAATGAGAAACTAATGGCACTAATTAGAGCTCAGCACACCGCAGACAGCTGCAACATGTGTGTCCCCACATGGTCCTGCCAATATTCCTCAGTTTTGGCCTGTCATACTCCTATTCTGGTCCCATGTTATTGCTAGCCCTCTGCTTCCTGTCAGTCATGTCTAGTAATTATGCCAAATTTTTTTGATTGTTTAATGGTGCAAACACTAGCTAAATGAGGAAGTCAGAGACCACCATTATTAATATATTATGTGCTTTCTGTTCAGACTTCCAGAGACAGAAAGTTACTGTTGATTCATCTCGGGAAAGAAGGTATCCCAGTGGCCATCTACTTCCGTTCAGTTTTAAATCCCCATTTCTACTTATCCTACATTTATTTACAGTGGTGTGAATTCTCAGAAACACATCTCCTTATTTACTTAGTGGTTTTTTTTTCCTGGATTTAAAACTACTGCATGTATGACTAAGGAACATTTTATTCACCATGTATATTCAGTAAATGTAAACTAACTTTACGGTTAATAATTCACAATTTAATTGGGAGGTGGATGGTGTCAAATAAAGCAATCAAACAATCTGTGTTACTGTGTCATTAATAATTTTTAAACTTCATGGGCCTTACACATATTTTAAAAACTTTCGGTATAAAATAGAATCTTCAGTGCTTTTGGGGAACTTTCACCTTTTATGTTCAAATTCTAAGCTACAGTTTTAAATTTTTACACTAAAAACCCCACAGTTTCATTATGGGTTTTTTTTGTTTGTTTGTTTGTTTTTTTGTGGGTTTTTTTTTTGTTTGTTTGTGTGTTGTTTTTTTTGTTGTTGTTTGTTGTTGTTGTTTTTTTCTGCTGTGCTTGCAAATACTCTTTACCCTGCTGGGCAAATGAGTTACACAGAGACCAAATAAATGAACTTTTTCAAAATGGGGCTTTCACCTCCAGGATCATTATCTGCAATGCATGATTCCTACTTGCTGTGTTTTGCAGTTTACTAAGTCACTGGTGGACAATATTTTATCCAACACTGTCCTATAAGCTGTTCATCTGTTTGTTTCAGCTTCTAGCAGCATTGTTGACATATTTGATAAGCATTGCACTAACAAGCACTTTAAATGAATGCATTACAATCCCATTTCAGATAGCATGCTTCAAGCTGGAATGGGACTCTAGGGATCTGGAAATTGAGGGCGAATCCATAAGGTAGAAGCCACTGGGAATATGGGGCTGTTGAAAAAAGGATTATCAGGGAATTAAACATGTTTCAGATAATTACCCAGACAACAATAAGGCATTCATTGATCTTAGGCCTTGTCTTGCTTTTCCAGCCTTCCCTGTGAAATTCTCATGGACCACTTATTCTATCTGACAAGGAAGAAATCTTTACCTTGTTTTACCTCTGGAGCAATCTTTCTGAATATTTTCCTTGATATTTCTGCTTTAGTCCCTCTTGGACAGGATGCTGGATCCATTCCAACTTTGTATTTCCCCTACAAGGTTTTGAATATAACAGTACTATTTGAAAGCTTGGAGATAGGTTTGCTGGTTTGGAGAAAATCTGGGTGTCCTGCCCTATTGCCCGAGCAAATACCACAACCTGATTTGATCCACACTGTTTAGACTCTCCTTGTCACTTTCCTCGATTATTGGTTTAGTTGGAATTTTGAACTGGGATTAGAAAATTGAGAATGCAAAAAAATACTGGAATGTCAGAAACTTATTCTGGCAAGATTTCCAGAGCAGGCTTGCAGTCTCAGTAATTTGTGAGGAACCTAATTCATACTTTAGTATGATTTCTAGGAATACCTAGATCCACAGCACTAAAAGCACGTCTCTTTAAAAGTACTGTCTACTGAGTCATTTCTTTGTTTCTCCCTCTCTTTGCATAGACCTATAATGAAGTAGGGCCCTCAGAAAAGTGGGGAAAAGTTTCTTTTGGGGGGATAAATGTGGTCTTTGGACAGAATATTTCTAATTTTAACTAGAATATTTTTCAACGTCACATGTACATCCTTAAAAACAAAGGCAATCTTAAAATTTGTATTGTAAGATTGACTACAGTTGTATTCTCAGGATAGGCATGGACTATCTCAGGATAGGTTTGGACTAGTATAAAGAAGATTCCAGTGCTCTGACATGATATGTCTGCAATGCATGCTCAGAGCACTCTATTGCTACTTTAAAATATAATATTTGTATATTATTTGTATAATATTTGTATAATGTACTATCAACAGAGCTATCGCTCCAGGAATGTATTAATGTAATACATTAAACAAAATGCTACCCTTCAACCAGGTACTGGTTAATGTCATCCTGTTACCAGCTGTCACTAAAGTAATTCCTCAAATGCCTAGGCTATTAACATATTTTCAATTGCCCCTGCAGAGAGAAACTGATTGACAATAAAACACAAAAGTAAGATATTTTCCATATTTCTCCTACTATGAAACTAAAATTTTCAAAATAAAGGATTTGAAACAAATGGGGATTTTAGCAGCTATGTTCATGGTGATTGTAAGAAAACAATGATTGTCACTGGTAGCACCAAAATGAAATAATGCGCTTCATTTCTCTAGGACTTCTTTCATATGATTTCCCTGCCTCTGTGTACTGAGCAAAATAGTCAGATTGTGACTGAAGATCTGAACTGATATTTTCCTGAGCTGGAGAAGGGATCATTGCTCCAAGATGTCTGATTACTCAGGTAGACATTGATACTTTAGTGGAATTCTGTAATTCTAAAATGAGATTCTAGAGAAATTTGGCCATTCAGAGTTAAAAAGCATTGGACTCTCGTCTATGGGCTACAGGTGTAGAGGAAGCTGCAGATGGCAGATTTTCAAAACAGATATTGCATTGCTTGTCTGCTTTCCCAAACTCCTGTGCAAAGTTTTCTGTATATAACATTACCAAGAGAATTTGTTTATTTTCTTCAAAAGGTGCAAGAATATGCTTTCTTTATGTAGTAGTTGACAGCCAAGTGCAAGTCCTAATGAGAGATTCTACAGCAGAACAAAAATTGTTGATGGGGTTGAAAAGTACATTTAAAAAAAATATTATAGTCTTTAACACCATGGAAAGGTGATTTTCTGCATTTACTGACCATTGCAACATTGCAACATCAGCTACAACTGTTTGTATTCCCAGAATGAGAACAATTGTTTGTAGGTGCTTCTAGTAAGGTATGTGCTGCAAAACTTATTCAAATACTTGAAGTTAGTAACTTATGCTGACTGACTTCACTGACATATGTTTGAGGCTGAACACATGGTGAGCCTACACATGGTAAAAGTTCCACCGATCTCATCATGGAGTCAAATGTCAAGATAAAAACTTTTTTTATTCTTGTCTAATTAAAAGAAAAAAAATAAACAAGAACAAAAGAAAAAGAGACGTTTTGAAAACCTAAGGAAGAACAAGAAGCATGAAATATCAGCATGAAAATATCAGCAGTTTGCAATTGTATACTTCACAAAAGCAGTTGTATGGGAAGCAAATTAACACCTATACATCAAGTTTGCTTCTAAATACAGCAGTTCAGTGCTTAAACAGTCAGTGGTTTGGGGGCAGGGAAGGTCCCACTAATGTCAAGTGCAATACACTGCATTAGTAGCTTAATTGAAATTTTAGTGTAGCAGAAGACTGTATTTTCAAGGACAAAGTAGATTAGGTTGTTGCTTTTTTTTTTTTTTTTTCCCCTCTAAAAAATTGCTATAGGTATATAAATTAAATTAACACACAGAGGTTTGAATAATGTCACTGGTGCCTCCAGAGAAATGTATATAATAAAATTCTGTGTGGCTAAAGTACATGTAAACCTGGGACTCATTGAAGTCAATAACAAAATCCCTGCCAAGTATAAAAGGACCGGTATTTTGCCTAAAGGGATCTTCTAAGCAAGGAGAGATACTAACTGCATTTGTTAACTAAATTTCTTCTTTAGTGTTGCACACCCTTTGCATGGAGAATGAACCTCAGGAGGTAAGAAGTATTGCTAGAGCTGGATTAGAGTATTCACTTCATTAATCAGTTTATTTTCAGTCATGCAATAAGATAACGGAGGGTCAACCTGCTTTGTTTAAAAAGTTATATGTGTATCAAATGGCAAACATCTCTCTGCCACATAAGCCAGCAGTTTCATTTGATCTCCATTAATTTTCTCTTTTGCTTCAACGGCTCAGTTAAAATCAGCTGCATCAGCTTCCTATGCTATTCATGCA
This sequence comes from Otus sunia, assembly GCA_010365825.1. Lineage (NCBI taxonomy): Eukaryota > Metazoa > Chordata > Aves > Strigiformes > Strigidae > Otus > Otus sunia. Next base: position 295,832 of record ML997797.1, read on the forward strand.
AAAGCCCCAGTCAGAGTGCTAAGAAGCACTTTGGACAAATGTTAAGGACAAATCTGGTCTAGGATGATAGAAAGTTTTCATTATCAATGCCTAAATCTGTAATACTTTGCCTGTGTAGAAACAGTGGGCTCTCATTTGCAGGGTTATGTGCAGGGACATGGAAGTTTGGTAGCCAGAGATATCTAATCTCATAATTTTTTGGTTGTATACCTAAAACTTAGTGATATTTGAATGTAGTTTGTAGGATGAGAACCATATAGTCTGTAAAGAATATATTTTTTAAAATATATACTAAAACAGTAGGCAAAAGCTCCCTCCCTTAACAGTCAGAGGAATGTAATTTAGTCTCATGAAAGCAATTTATGGACAGGATCCTCAGCTAAGATTAATAGGTATAATGTCACCGATATAGACAAAGCCATTTCAGCTGACATGAGCTAACTATCCTCACACACCTTTTCATCCAAAGGTTTAGGAGTTCATTTAAACTGATAGTATTTTTTCACTTTTTTTCTCATCTCTCCGCTTTCTATTAGACTGTAAATTCTAGTATTTATTTGGAGGACATGGATAGTAAGATTAATTTTCAAATGTGAAAAATGAAGAAATAGAAAGATGGATAATGAAGTTTTCTTATGCCTATTTGAAGAGTGAACCCTGTTGTCAGATGCTATCTAGTACAAATACAAATGCACATATGAGCATACCTGAGACTTATGACTGGGCATATTGTCTATATGTTTGTTCCTTCCAAGGTTTTTTCTAAACTCTAAGACTACTTCGATTTCTTCCACACATTCATCTCACTCCACTGTGTGTTGGACTAGTGTAGGATTATGACCATTCACTCATCATGTCAATGAACTCTGGAAGAGGAAAGAGACATCATTTTTTAATATAGTTGGAAAGAAATTCAGACACCTGTGAATAACATGCTTAAGCTCACTTAGAAAACCCTGCAAACTCATTGATTCTTCCTCATAAATACAAGAATGAAAGCTCCCAGTGTTGATTCATGTTATGCAGTTGTTTAATTTGAAAATGAAATTAGCCACACACAAAAATAAATAAATAAATAAATAAATAAATGTTAGCCAAGACAAAATAAGGTATCTTGGTAAATTTTCTTTTTATTCTTGGAGATTGTCTGTCACTCCACTCTTCCTAGCCTAACTAGTTTAGAAACCTTTGAATTAGTAGCAAAAAAAGGTTTTTTAGTTCTCTAGATCTTTAACTATTTGGTGGCTTCAGCAAATGGTGATGCATAGAGTATTATAGTGCATATATGGTGTGGCAAGTCAGGTGAAATGCAATGCCAGAATGTTACAGAACAGAATAACTAATATCCAGTCATGGTGAAAACCCTATGAATGTATTCAATAGAAAAGCTCACATGGTAGCGTCTGTAAAACAGTTCTATGGATATTGCTGGGTAAAGCTTTACAAAAGTTTGAAGAAAACATTAGCAATTCTGGTATGGGTCTTTTTCACAGTGCTTTTCTAACACTCAACATGACCAAATTGGTCAATACAAGCTGTCAGTTTGGAAGTTAGGGCTACAACTTTCTCATGGCAAAACTCTTCATATTCATGATGCAGTGGCAGTCTTCTACAAATCTTCTCATACAGAACTGGTTCTACTTTTTCCCAGTAACTCAGTGCTGGTGAGATGAGCAATAGCAAATGTTTAACAATCACAGTAGAAAAGATCCCTTCTATTAATAGCATTAGAACTTTATTAACTTTGCAGAGCTTTAAGCTAGACAAGATGTTTGACAAATTTGCAAGTATAGCACACCTGAAGTTGTTTTACGCTGTTCTGATCCAAGACTATCCTTGTTGATTAAAAAGATATAAGAAATCTTATAGCAACATTTTCAGAGATATGTGCTGGAGAAACTTTAAATCCAGATGCAAGGCACCTGTATTCCCCTCAAGCTACTTTGACCTTTTGCCAACACACCAACAAGGCTCTCAGTGTAGGGTATGGAAGAGTTATATTGAAAACTACCAAAAAAAAAAGCTAAGATTAAAAACAAAAAATGCAATCTTCAATTTAATCCATCTTTTCAAATTTAAAAAGAAATTATGTGAAATGTTTATGTTTTAGTCCAAACATAATTTCTCAGTAATAAAATAGAGGTACTATTGTCTGCCTTAGTGAGCAAATAATTTCCTAACTATTCATCACTAAATTGTCACACTCTCCTCTGCTGTATCTGCTATAGAGGAGTACTGAATAAAGGACATAAAAATAAAAAGGCCTACTATAACAATTTCCACATTTCCTCATGCATATTGAGTGACAGATCACAGATAAACATGAATATATATGATAATGTCTTTGATAGTCATTCACTCTTATGTTGTATAGAATCTTTAGAGCCATTTGTTTTCTTCAGCTAATTTCACACACTATTTAGAGGTAGTTAAAGTGGAATTCAGGGAGCTGCAACTGTTATCTACTGGCAGAACTCTGAGCCCTGAATGTTCACACAGAAGTATGTGACCACTGTAGCAGATGAAAAAGTATAAAAATATTTAAATAAATATTTTTTTCCATAATAAAGTTGAATAGCTTTCAACAATACTCTCAGACATATGTGTTTATAAGCTAACCACTTACAGAGAAAGTAACCAGATAAATAGTTATGCAGTGTAGAGTCAAATACAGTGAGAATTTCTAAGAGTACTGCACAAAAGGCTTGTTTATTGTCTTTCATTCTGTGCTATAGTGTAAAGGCTTCTATGCCTGTGTGTTTTATGATTTGGGGTGTGAACCCAAACATAAAGCCACGTGTTACCTGATTTAATTTCAGGATTAGCACTTTCCAGAAGTAAATCCTTGTCTTTAAATTCTAAAATGCATCAGGAATCACAGGAATAATGTAGTTAACAAAAACATGCATTTGAGTAAACCTTTATGAAAACACTGCTTTCAGAAGAAAGCAGTTTTACTAAATGTATTTTCATGTATACGTCAAATATTTTTAAAAGCAGAAAAGAAAATTAAACTTGATACGGTACAGAATTTTCTGTATTGATAGACACCTAGAAACACATCTATTTTTTCACTGTATTCACTCTTTGAAGTTGAAATCTAAACTTTCAAATAAGCTTGGGCACTTAAGGACCTGAAAATGTAAACTACATCTAGAACTAGCTGCAACTTAATTTGACTGTAATTTCTCTTCATTTCTTATCAGTCTTTCCTCACCATTATGTCCATGTGTAAGAGTCTAATATAGAGCAGAAGAAAGTCAATACCCTGAAGGACTATGTGTCGAGATGTTCTTCAGCAAAGAGGTGGAATACAGCTTGTTTGTTTCCTGGTAGAGGATTTTGTTCTTTAGCACAGACTGAAAGGATTCATGCATTTTAGCACAGAAGATCCTATTAGTCAAAACTGACCTCCAGACCAATACAGTCAATTAAATGTATATGACTCCTTCATGCTCCAGTTCTTCCTTCTCTGCTATTTTCTTGCCATTTGTCATCCAGGGAAAAAACAAAACTGGAGCCCTCATTTTTATGCTTTACTTTGAAAACCATAAGGTTGCTCAAATCCATGAGCTCCACGGTATTAGTTCTATTGCCAGAAAGGTCTACGCTTGAAGTTGACAATTTCATATACCCAAAGAGCACAACTTGGTCCCTCAAACAAATGTATCAAAAGAATTAGGTCAATATTGACAAAGAGGCAGGAAGACAGCCAAGGGCAAAAGAATCAGTAAGGTTACCATGCTGTTGAAAACAGTCATGAGCTGTAACTGCAAAAATCCATTTGAAAACCTACAAATTAAATAGGTCTGTAATGAAACAGGTAAAACAACAAACACTAGATGAAAGAGTTTTTGAGAGACACTGCTTTTCTTGGCCCCTTCTCCCTTATCAGTTGAACAACTGAAGGGTCCCAGCCATAGTGCTTGAGGCAATTAATATTTTAGCTCCTATATATATAAAAAATCCATTATTCCTTATCCACAGCTGGATTTAATCTCATTGCTGCTATCCTTAAGATCCAGACAACACTTACAAAATTAATGAAATGTGAATTACTTATGAAGAAATTAATTTATCATTTTAATTTTCCCTACAGCTTCAGGACTATCATATAGAAAAACTATTTTTGTTTTGTTTTGTTTTTTTAATTATTTATTTAGTTATGTACAGGAAATTACTGTTGAATTTAGTATTTTTGTTTTGTATCTATTTATTTTTGTACAAAGTATAAATTAGAAGTATTTGTCCTGATCCAGTGTCAGGGGAGGTTTCAATATAATCCCAAGAGCGAGATCAAGACACAAACGAGGTCAAGTGCCGTACACCCATTTTTATTATTAAAAGTGAAGAGGGGTAACAATAGGACAGAATGGAATGAAAAGACAGAAATCAAGCAAGCATCTAGAATAGAGTTGCAAGAATAGTCACTACCATGGACCCATGGGTGTCCCATTGGTACTCAGTCTTCAGTTCTTCAATGGTGGGTGCGCACACAGCAAAGTTTTCTGTTGCCTTTAACATTCATCTTATCAGCTGATTAGCATATCTGCCCACCTTTATTTTTTCCTCTGTGCCCATAGTTTTTGCTGACTCCATGCTTCTTGAGCAAGTATCAGACTTCTGAGGCAGAAATGCTCACCTCTTATCAGTTCATTAACAATGCATACATGGTGTCTGACCTACACAGTAGAGCCACAAAGTATAGGGTTTATAGAATGGCTGGTGATCAGTGGTGCTTGTGCTTGATGAGAAACCCCTGGTTTCACTCAATCCACTTCTTTGAGGCTTATCTAAGGAGTTTGTCAATAGGACTGTAAGGGAGTGGGAGGGTGCATCCTTCGATAGACCCTTGCTATGTGACATTCCTTAGATTAATTGCAAAGGCCACAGCTGGTCCTTGATGAATGGTTAAGGCGTTCCTGACTCAAAGCACACACACAAGCAAGCTTTGAGACAATCATTTGACGTTTCAGTCTCTCACAGTATCCAAGACCTCTTAGCTGCAAAGCCAATATTGTGTGACAATAGAATCAGACCTCACACATAGGAATCTACGTTCTGACTGTATCTGGTTTTGCTTGCACAGTGTGTCTTTTGGCAGTCTGATTTTTATTTTTTTTACATGTAATAATACTTTTCCTATGTTTATTCCCTCCACTCTTTGTACTATATTAAATCTGGACTTTTAATCCTTCGTACACTAACACCTAAATCCAGTGGGGCTTACACCAGGTGTTACAGAGAGCAAGGGCTACAGCTCGCGTATCTTGAAATCTTCCCTAAACAAACTCATAATGGAATGTTCATGAGACTCAAGACTCATTTGATTCTACTGTTAGCTCAGAGTCACAACTTCCATTGTTTAAATATATAATGGAAAAATCAAAGTCCAAAAGAAAATTAAAAAGGACTTGCCCACATAAGAGATTTTTTATGGAGCTAATACTTGTAATAGACAGTAAACTGTCTATTAGATAATGAACTGTTTGTTCACCAAATTCTGTCAAAGACACTGGAAGCTTGTGCTATATTATTCCATGAACTATGTAAGCCTAAACTTAATCTTAACTATTACACTGTGTAACGGCTAGCAGTCTATAAGTGCTTATCTAAGTTAAAATGCTGGAGCAAGGACTTTTAGTGTGCAAAAGACTGAAAGGGGGGAAAAGGAGAGAGTTGAGGAGGGCACATGGGAAGTGTCTGTACTCTAAGGTATAAACAAAAGCTTTGTGAGACTGCTCTCAGGAAAGCAGGAGATACAAGGAATTCGTGACGCGAGGAAGACGCAGAGCCTTCCTCCCCACGACCCCAGGAGGCAGAAAACGACCCCCTCGCAACAAGTCGCGCAGGCGCAGAGTGCAGCCCTCGACGAGACACAGATACCGGAGGGCGGGAGATATAAAAGGAAAGGCTCTCGGGAAGTGTGTGCGCGCCGTTTGCGGAGTTGAACTCCCCGGCCGCCCAGCGCTGTTTTGCTTATTGCCACTTGCTAAGTAAACAGTTGAAATTCTGATTGGCTCTGACTCACATTAATTGGGAAATCTACTTATAACAAAACTTACTTAGAAGATTTACATATTTTAGACCAAGTCAGGTGAAAATTTCTGAGTTTTCAGTTCCATGATGGTAACAATACCTTAGAAATGTATTATTGTCGTTACAATGTTATTTACTTGAGCAGGCTGATGCAAGAAAATAAGTCATTACTGATTTTTCCTCTTCATAATTGCTGAATACATAATCTACACATTTTTATACTAAGATTTTTAGGAAAGGTGACTTCAGCTTCCATTATATATTCATTTTCAAATACAGCTCAGCTATAACAGCATAATAGCAAGAGAAAGATTTTTCTGCTCACTCAAATGCTGCTCCATAACTGTTCTGTAATAAATCATGACAGATTCATTTCACGTGGCTGTAAACATCAAGAGCATAATGACATTCAGCACAGCTTGTCCTATTATAGATTCCCTCTCCCATTCACATTTCCTTGTAGATATATTGAAAAAGCTGACTAGTACTGGTTCCTTGTACGCCAGGTGTATTTATGAGAACCGGAAAAGATTTGTTGGTTGTCTACATATTTAAACCAATATGTATGCCATTTCAAAACCTTCACATTCAAATACATGGACTAGTAAAATACTTCTGTTACAAATTCAGACTGCTTTTTCATGAAAGTAGTCAACATGTCCTGATTAATCTGAGCTTCTTCCTGAGAAACTTAAGTATTGAGTTTGTTTCCACTTCCAGCATTTATCACTGTGGAGTTGGCAATTTCTATCTATCAGTGTGAATATTGTCTCTATACCTAATACATTTTATACAATGTAGTGTATACTATGTAAATGAGTATTACCTGAACAAAGACATAGTGTGAAGACATTCATTTAGCCTTTATCCTCTCTCCTCCTTGTTTTCAAGACTAGCATTTGGAGCTCACTGAAGAGGAGACAGATAGTGAGACATGGAAACTACATTCAGGCTGACTCTCCTACAGGGATGGTTCCTAAGCACCTGCACAAAGCAATCTGGCTCCCAGCTATACCTTCTTCTATGGCTACACAGGACTCCAGTAACAGGACTATACTTTAAACAGATGCATGGACAATTAGTGAAGTTTCTTTAAAAGCGGTGCTAAAACCCATCAACAACACATAGATAAATCATACCCCTAAAACTCATGCCTTATGGTTATTACAAGATATTATAATGACATATTCCTCTCCATACTTTACAATATGAATCACAACTACTATTAACCCAATTTCTTCCTTAGTCCACATATGTATGGTCCTAGGTTTCATGCTAATACCATTTATCTTGTGCTTTTCATGACATTTCTACCCTTCAAAGAGCTACCGTCATAATGTTTGTCTCATTAAAGCATGTCTACTGTAAATATCTCTTAGAAAGAAAGCTTTTACCACTCATGTTTTTAAAAGATAGGAAAGAATGATTAGCAATTTTTAATATTACGCGAATATTTAAAAAATAGCCACAGAAGAGGCTTTTATTTCACTTGTTAGTCAAAATGAGTTTAATTTGGATGAGATGGCATTTTGACAAGGCATTAGTCATAAAAGAAAGAAAATTATGAGAGAGAGTGAATGCACCTCAAATACTTGGAGTGATGGATGAGCACTTCCCACATCTATAGGAGAGCATCTTATGCCTCTGTGACTTGCTCTCTTGGGACCTTGAGATTAGATCAAAGAAAGTCAGTCCCTGGTCAAAAGCTTGGACAATTACATTTTTCTTACAAATGTTTCCTGAAGAAATCAAACCATTACTTATACATAAAGAAAGTGAGACACAGAAAGTAGATGAGGTACATTTAAAAAAAATATATATATAAGTAGTTCTGAATGTATTTAACATAACAGTAGATTAAAATAATAAATATAATTGTTAGTACTAACAGATGAGGTGCTGGTAGATAGAAAACAGATAATACAAATAATGGTACATACTAAGAATACAGAAAGAAAATAGCGTGCATGTATCACATATGTAAAATCTTCATATTCTAACAATGAAGAGTCAAAACTGAATTCTCTTTTTGCAAGATGTTTCACAATACAAATCAAGTTTCATAACAAGAATCATTTTCCAGAACACTTACAGATAAAACCTCATGCACTCATTTTATAACCCCTTTTCTTCTCCCAACCACCTCTATCATTACCTTTTGCTCCCAGATCTTTTCCCTCAATAGCTTTCCTATTATGTCAATAAGTTCCGGATATCCTCTTCCCGAAGGACTCTCTCCTGGGCTTTTTCCTCCTCTTTCATTCTAAAGTTTGCTTTTTGGTGTTCTCCAGGAACCTCTCTTCATGTTTCATGCTCTTGAGTTTCTGCAAGTTCCTTATTATTGTTTCCTTATTGACAGCTGCTCTGGTCTGAGTTAGAAGCAGCGTTTGCAGAGATAGCATAAGATATCTACAAACAGAGAAGGCAAATTTTTAACATATTATCATATGATTTTGTAGAAAAACCTCTGGTTTCCAATTCATACATGGCAGCCACAAATCTGTAGTCCTGGGAAGTAAACTATCACATTAGTAAGTCTACTATTATGGAAGTGTCATAATTTTCATCTTATAATAAATAACAGAATGCCTCCTTATGGCTGGATTTCAACATTTGACCACAAAATGAGAAAAAGAGAAGTGACACAGGCTCTTTTCCTTGTCCATTCAGTTCACACATAATGTTTATACAGCTACAGAATTAAGATTTTGACCACTCTAAGGTGCTGTTTTATGCATACCTTGAATCTTAATTCGTGTTTGGAACTCAATTTTGAATTCTGTGAAGGAAAAAGGCAATAAAAATGCTGAAGGTTATTAATTATTATTAAATCAGTACAATTTAGGGAGACAAATGAGTTGAGGATTCCCAGCTCTCTTATGTTGACTTATATAGCAGTTGCCTGTACACTTTCTACTGAATGAATCCTCAGTAAACTCAAGATATCATGAGTAGCTGTGTAAATACTCTTTATCCAAAGCATTAATGTCCCTTGAAACTTTTAACTCTTAACTATGCCTTAATGAACAGGCATTGTAGGTCATCTACCTCATTCCCAAACTATGCTGCATTAAAAACAGGTGGATCCCATCCTCAGCAGATGCATCCAGGAGTTTCACCCTTCCTGACTGAAAAATTACTTACTGGTCTGGCCATGTTAAATCTGTGGGATTCTCACAGTGAAAGAGGCAGAGATATTTACAGAAAAAATCAGGAATATTGTCATTCTGCAACCCACTTTCCACTTGTCCTGCAACCTTTGTTGTTCTGCCAGCACATACCAAGACACCACCATATTTACTTTTTCTTGAAGAGAGTCTGTCACTTCTGGGTTAAAATTCTGTTTTTGTTGCCTCAGTGTAGTTGTGCTGCTTGTGAAAGAAGCCAGAAGTGAGGGCTGGAGCAACAGGCCCCATGATTCCATCATAGGACCCTTCTGTGTGGCAGTAGAGCCTCCAGTATTCCCTGAACTGGCAGCGCAGGCCAAAGCATTCCCTGCAAGACAGGCATATCCTTCACCTGTTTTCAGACAGTCAGAAGTCTCCACGGGGCTTCCTTTCCTAGTGTCCTGGTTTAGCCAGGATAGGGTTAAGTTTCCCCAGCAGTGGGGGGAGCTCCAGCCGGGTTATTCAGATCCCAGGGGACGTCACATCCTGCCGCTGAGGCGACCGGTGGGTTAGCACGTGTGTTATACCAGCGCTCGCGTCTCACTGCTGGTTTGGTAGATATTTTGCTCTGTTCATGGTTATTACTGTTGTTCTTATTGTTGTTGTGTGTTGCGTTGCTGTTGCACTGTTGTATTAAACCTTCCTTATCCCAGCCCGGGGCTTTGTATTTCACTCCCTTTGTGGGGGAGGGGCAGCGGCCGCGTGGTCTCAGACCCCGGCAGGGACTAAACCACCACACCTAGGTACTATATCCACAGTAAGGAAAACATGATGGCAAGGGGAAGGGAAAAGAGAAAGGGGAAAGTTAAGAAATGGAGAGAAAAAGGGAACAGGAGTAAAGATAATGCATAAGGGGAAAAAGAGAGAGGGAAATCTTTGTTGCTATGCCAGGATGTTTCATGATATTACAGGCCCTTTTGCAAGATCTTTCATTAGGCATTGTCTATCTAAAATGATTTTAAAAAAAAAAAAAAAAAGAGAGAGGTGTTTGTAATTAGTCATTGTGGATAATTTTTCTTAAATTTTTCAGAAGGTAAGATGCCTTTCAGTTTAAGAATGTCTCTTAGTAACAATATCATACTAAATGGAAAGGGCTGTTTTCACGCAGAAACAAAAGAGCTTCTATCAAGTAGGTTTTATATGAAAATCCAGAAAAATCCTGGTAGGGCTTCAGCAGATCTGGAAAAGTTAATGCAGCATTTAACAGATTGACGAAAGTAATGATTTCCTGAATGAGAACCAATGAAAGGCAAAGTGTCTTTACTTGAAAGGGTCACCAAGAGGGAATTCCTATCAAAACTCTCAGGCAATTTTATTATCTTTTTGAAAAGCTGATAGTTTGGCTGAGAACATGGATTTTTCAGACTGAGTGTATCAGAAGGCTGAGGATATGTGTGATGTCCAGTCTGACAGCAGCAGAATCTGCACATTATTCACTTGCTGTGTATTGACACATCTTCCTGCTGCTTGTGTCAGTAATGTTTCTGGCTTTACTTCACATGCAGGGCAGGTATATATAGGGTTTTAGAAAGACTCAATATGTCTGACCACCAGCTGACAACACAGAGTTAAAACTATCCCTTCAGATGTAATGTTTACTCCAAAACAAAATAAAGCAGAACAGAAGTCAATAATTAAAAAAAAAAAGGGGGAAGCTAAAGGGGACAGAGTGGGCATGGTCATGTTAAATGGTCAAACACTAACGTAGCTGCAAATACCTTCAGTCTATCCTGTAAGATAGTCTGCTTTGCAAGGATTTCTTCTCACATCCTAGACTAGAGGGTGATTTGGGACTGGAACAGGGGACAAAACATCTGAGTCAACATGGAATGGAACTGTCATAGCCACAGAAAAAATGGCAGTGGTCTAACCCAGCCTGAGGAGATTGTTCCAGCTTCTGATGGCTCCTCAAAACTAGTGGTCTAAAATTATAAAGATTATCATGTCAGGACTCCCTGCAGAAAGCGCCAATGGGAATTCCTCTGGAGCTGCAAGTTTTCTGAAGCTGCACCTAGGCGAGACTTGTAGGCTCTGCTGGCTGAATGTTTCTGCAAAGGTGAGGTAAGTCTGTCTCTGAGAAGCTGTTCCTCTTTCATATATATCTAAACAGATGAGGATCATGAATTAAAACTACTAAGTGATGTTCTTTGCTTTATCCTGTGACCCTTTGCAGGGGTTACAAAGTCAGGCACTTACTGTACAATGGTATGACTGCTTGGCCTAAGACAAAAAAATACTTTAAATCTGTGTTTCATCCAGCTGTCAGAATGCACAGCTGGAATTCACTTCCTTTAGATCTTTTCACATCAGATGGCCTTTGAGAAGGCCACAAATAGCTACTAACATCCCCACTAGTCATTCAGTGCCAGTCTGTTTCCTATGTGGATCAAAGTGGTGATGTTTACTTCTCATGGTTACATAATTCCCCAGCAATTTATTCTACCACTAAAGAAACCACAAGGGAAAACAAATGTCTCCTGTCTTTCTGCTTTGTCTTTTGATTGAGATATTCCCCAAATTGAGGTGGACCAAATGGCTTGACTGAAGGGCTCTAAAGCATCTTTGTTTCACATGAGAAACATGAAGTTTTCTTCTTGCAGTAAGGACTGCTCTGGATAAGTGAACACCAATATTTCATTAGATAAAATAAGCACATACTATCCATCTAGGAACAAAGCTTGTTTTCTTGTATGATCCTATAGTGTCCTCTAACCTGGTCACTCCTGTATGAAGTGACAAGCTCCTGTTCTGACATCCACTGTCCACTCTGGACAACAGGAAGTCCTCAAACCTATTAGAAATACATTTCTTTGTTATTTCAGCCTCACATTTCTGAAGAGAAACTGACAGAGAAAATGTAGGTCTGCTGGTAACTGAGGGGACAGGCTTCAATCCTGGGAAAATTTGGAATGAATACAGCATGTAACAGCCCTTGCTGTTTGAAAGACTGTCCACTTTTAGTTTATCTCTTTCACATATACGTATATACACACACAGGCACGCATGCACATGCAGATAATATTTTGATAGTATTTGGAAGGTCTTGTCATCAAAGGATAACAATTACTGGATTTCATATATGCACTGAATTTTTTTCAGGCTGTGTACAGTTAAGCACATGCATGATTTCTAGATTCATTCTGGTATTAGCTTTTCATCATGCCTGTTGGATATTTTGGGTCAGCTCAAACCTATGTAGAAGACCAAAACCAGATTACATCATATTTTTTGCTTCTGTATTGGCTATTAGCTTGACAATAACAACAGTATCTCACACAGGAGGCTGTTCTTCACCTGTTCTCTGACCTTGAACACAGCCTTTTATTCTGCTATGCTAGATGTAGAGCTCAAATCTGTTAGCTGTTCATAACAGTAGATATTTTAATTTTAATGTATTCAGAACAGGGACCTAGAGGTGCAAAACTTTAAAGTGAAAGAGTGGCACTTGGGAACCAGATTCTGTCAGACTGAAAATACCAATCCCATGACAAGTTGAAGGCTTTTTTATCCTTCATGAACGAAGCTTATGATACATGTAATTCTTCCCAGAGCACTTCTTTCTATGTCACAGCTGTTTTGTAACTGTGCTCTGGATCCTTCAGAATCTTAAATTCGGTACTGCAACTATAAGATTCTATCACAGTTAGTATAACTGTGAATCATCAGACGGAAAGCATGTGTTAACACTGTTAAAGGTTTGTTGAAGGGCCTATTCCTCTTACTCTGCTTATTATGTCTTAAGCCAAGATGTTTTAACAGAGTTATAATCAAACTTTAATCATTGAGTTCTAGACAGGACATTTTGAACTAGTTTCCTTAATCTTGAGAATTTAATAAGTGTTTGCTCCCAGTATATCCAATTTGTTCAGGAATGTAAGTGCAGATTATGTTTTATGAAACAAAGTTAAACTTGCTTGTCTTTAAAAATACTTATTTGACATATTGACTTTTCTAATGGGATTTCAGTTTTATCATTGCTGTTTCTAGAGCAACATATTCATATCTAGGGCTCAGGCACAGGATTACCTAATTAAAATGCAGCTCAAATTATTTCAATTACTGTTTCAGATGAAAAGATGAAATCAGAATTTAGTTCTTTAACCAGTTAAAGAGACAGAAAAAAAATTAATACCAATGGATCCAGAAATAAATTTTTAAAAAAGGAAACAACTCCTGTTTCACTAAAAAACATTGACCCCTTTTTTGAACACAGAAATGATTGTACCTTGGTTACCATCACTAAGAATATTGCTTTTATAACCGAGCTGGTTTGCCATCCTACAGATTAGAGCTTATTTTGGACTTCCTTCCCTCATTCCTGCCATTCCCCTGCCTCATCTACTTACCCTTTTGAACTACATGGATTTATAGAAGAGAAGAAATAAAAAGGCATAATGAATTAAGGGGGGGGGTGGGGGGTGGGGGAAGAACAAGAGGAGAAAGATCACCTGGGAGCCAGAATGATGATTGCATTCCACTTTCAGTTTTGGCAGGTGACTTGTTCAATAACAAAGGCTAGTTGCATAACCTTTCCTCTAAATCAGCTTAACTGTGTGTAAGATAGGGGCGTAAGAATGTATTGTGAATGTTCTTGTAATTTACTGACATGTACAAAGCACTTTGAGGTGAATAATTAGAACTGTTCTAGGGAAACATGAACTAATAACAAATGCTTCATACTCATTCTGTACATGGATGTCTCCTTGAAATACTTCATCTGAAACAATCACTGGAAAGACAACTGAAGTGCAGATAAGGGATAGGAAAAATGAAGATGTGTATATGTACAAAGAAAGTATGTGAGAATATGTCTTTGATGAAATTAAGGAGAAGGACAAAAAAATTTGTCTGCTGTAAACTGATCCAATTCTAGTTACCAAAAGAAAATTTTTGTGGTTCACATCTACCAAGGACTTGGTCTGTTTAAAGTCACTGTACAGTACTCCAAAAACAAGCAGAGAGCAATTGTGTTATCGATTCATTAATAAATAGAAATGATTGTGTTTGATTTAACAGAAATATGGAATCATAAGAAATATTTACTAAAAATTTTTATTTGTTGTAGTTTATATTAGTAACCAATGGCTACTTTAAAATCCCCTATATAGCCCCATATCAGGGCCAAAGAGATTGGTTATAATCATTTAGTAGAAACATTTGAAACCTAGGTAACCAAACGCAAACCGGTTTGTAAGTTGATTTATAACATATATATATAGGATTGGGACAATACAAGTAGTTGTTAAAGTTTAGGATTAATGGGAACTGGGGGAAGCAACAGTAACAGCTTTCAAGTATATGCCAAGGAAACTGTGTCCTTGGAAATTATGTTTGTGTAAGAAACTGTGTCCTTGGAAATTATGTTTGTGTGAGAAACTGCGTCCTTGGAAGTTGTGTTTATGTATGAGTTCTATATAAGATGCATGATTTTGGTGCTTGATATGCGCTGTTGGTGAGAACACTCCCCTGTGCGTCCGGCCATCAATAAAGAAGTGTCTGCTCTTCTGCATCCAATTGGTGTCGATAAGTTCTTTATTCCGGATTTTCGGTAACAGTTGGGTATTTTCAGCAAGACAACATTTTCCACATGAATAAGGCATTTTTTATTGCTGTTGATCTTTGTGCAAAATAAATAATACTTTCTTGTGACAAACAGGTTTTTTTCAACATGACTTTAGGTTCATTAAACAAGACAGTTAAACATAACATGACATATCTGACCTTTTTTTCTTACTGTTTCTATGTTAATGTAAACCTTTAAGCAACCAACACAAGCTCTACAATCAAGATAATATTGTTTTTATTCTTTTTTCTAAATACAATCTTTTGTGGCAAGAATCTTGGCCATAAACTTAAGAGTTGCAATGGTCAGGAAAAAATGCTCTTTTAAATGAAGTTTTCTACTTTTACTGCATCTCTTCAGGAGTGTTTGACAGAAGCACCTTCAGGGTCACCCCCACATGACCTATCTCAACCCCTGAAGACAATCAGCTAATTATGTGAGCTGACAGACTGCTGCACCTGGCATTTCACAGGGGCGCAGGTGTCATCTGTCATATCTCACAGAAGCTCTTAATATGAAAGAAAAAGAGTGCTAAGTAAGAAATTAAAAGCATTGCTTTTGTTTTTCTTACCTTCCCATTGACCCCGTGTACCTTACACATTCCAGAACACTTCCCAGAAAAGTTCCAGTTAATAGCAGAAAAAAGGCAGTCCAACATCTTGAGTCTTTCTTTGATGCTCTCTGCCTTCAGACTTCCTCAGTTCCAGACTGTCTAAAGAAAATTTCCAAATATTTCTTCCCATTCTTTTATGATGTACATGTTTATCTACATATCATTGCAAAAGAGGAAAAAGAAAAAGATACATCTATCTAGACAAGAAGTCTCTGTTCTGGTTTCATCCTTTCATCCAGGTTTGGAATCAGAAGGTTCCCATCCAGTCCCAGGAAGAGAAAAGGAAGGAAAGGATGGCCATACAGCAGATTTTCAATATAGTGATTTAACTGCTCATCAACATACAAGATACTGTTTTGTGACATAAAATTATATTTCTCTATCAAAATTCTGTATTTTATTGTATTGTATTATATTTGGTAATAATAAAATAACCATAAATACAATTATGACTATAATAATAACTGTGAAAAGTAATATAATAATACAATTCTATAATTGAAAGTTATATGAGGAAGTTATTTTCTCCAAAGATGGTGAGAATACTCTCTAAACTTTACCTTGCATCTTACCTTATTTAGTATTACCTTGTGTTTTCAAATACAGCTGTGGAAAGAACAATGTGATGACACTGAGAGAAAAGGTCAAGGAAAGTGGAATTTTCTTTTCAATCTTTGATTTGCTGTTATGCTAAATTTATGGCTTTTCAGGAGCATTAACTACAGTTCCTTTTTTTTAAAAAAAAAAGAAGAGATAAAATCCTCTTTTTTTAGTGGAAATAAAGTGAGTTCAGAGCATCATCTCTGGTTTATCCATTGGGTACTGGCAGTTCTATAGAAAACACAGTTAGAATGAAACAAGGTTACAATCCTGAATTAAGTTAACACATTTTGAGATATGTGAATATTTCTCCATTTGTGAAGGAATAATTCTAAAGATACAGTAAATTTGCATGAACTATGGGGACATTTCTATTTGCTTTAAATTGGTTTGGGTTTTTTAAAAGAGTTTTGAGATGAGTTTGAACTATTCTGACTAAATCATCAAAGGAGGAAATAGAGGAGGGTGTGTATTTTTCTCCATAGAAGTGGCTTTTGATTTTTATTTGTTTCCTAAAGCTACTGCACCAGGTTTTTCTTTTCAAAAGAATTCAAAGTTCTCTGTACTTCATCACAGCAGATAAGAAGGATGCACATTTGTTTCAATTATATGGAGATTAGGGTTCGATGAAATAGAAAAGAAAAAAAAAAAAGTAAATATGTGATATGAAAATGGGACCTGAACAACCATGTTCTAACCATGAAATAAATTGAGCAGCAATGCAGGTAATGTAAGGTCCTCAGTGAAAAGCTTCAAACCACGCATACTTTCAAATCCAGGTGATATATTAAAAAAAAAAAAAAAAGGAAAAATGAAAATGGAAACATGAATTTGATAAGAAAATCAATTTTAAAAGTAAGATGGGAGGTCAGACCCTCAATTTGATTTTCCAATACTTTTTTACAGATATTTAGTAAGTAGTTACACTCAGCATGACCAGCTGCCCTGTGCATATAGCAGAGAAATGAATGAATTTCAGAGCCTATATTTTCAGGGCATTTTGTTGTTGTTTTGGGGTTTAGTGGTTTTGTTTGTTTTGGTGTTTGAGGGTTTTTTTGTGAAACCCTGAAAGCATTAACATGCTTTTTGCTTTTTCTTGGTTTTTTTTACCCCCTAAAATTAAAATATAAGAAAGTATTAACAACTTTTCTCTAAATTCCTGAGTATAAACAGTATCACACTGACCATAGCTCTAATTCTGGTATCCTGCTTTTGTGTCTGTGATTATATTGTGCTCCCACAAATGTTAAAAACTTCTGACAGTGTCATTATTTTATGCTTCCCAATTCCTGTTCTTACAGTTCAACTGTGCCTCTGCTCACCCATTTATTGATGCTCCTTAAACTGTTGTGTAGGTCTAACTCAGGGAAAAGACCATAGTCATAGAATCATAGAATCACAGAATCATAGAATCATAGAACAGCCCATGTTGGAAGGGATTTTGAAAGGTCATATGGTCAAACCTTTTGTGTGAAAGGAAGCTTGGATGAGATTATCTAGCACTTTGTCCAATCACATCTTGAAAATCTCCAGTGATGGGAAATCTACCACGTACCTGGGGAGGTTTTTCCAATAAAAGATTGATTGCTTTTACTGTAAAAAAATCTTTCTTATGTTGAGCTGAAACTTCTCCCAGTGTAACCTGTAATTGTTACCTCTTGCCTTCTCCGCATGTCTCCTTGTGAAGAGAGAGCCTCCACCCCCTTTGCGGCTATACCTTAAGTACTGAAAAACTGTGTTGTGGCCCCCTCAAGCCTTCTCTTCTTCAGGGAGAAAAGACCTAGATCCTTCAGCATTTCATTACATGACAGGCTTTACAGCCTTTTGATTATCTTTGTGGCCCTCCTTTAGACCCATAATCTGTCTGTGTCTTTCTTGATTTATGAGAACCAGAACCAGACACAATATCCAGTTGCAGCCTGATAAGCACTGAGTAGAGTGTGATGAACACATGTCTAGCTCTGCTAGTAATGTCCCTACTGATGCAGTCCAGGATCTGACTTGCTTTTATTCCTGCAGTGATGCACTGCTGGCTCATGTTCAGCTGGTTGCCCACCAGGACCCCCCCTTTCAGTTAGGTTGCTCCTCAGCCACACAGCTCCTAGCTTGTACTGCTTGCACTTCCTTGTACTGTCCCAGGTGCATGATTTTGCACTTGTCTTTTTTAAACTTCATTTAGTTCTTGTTAGCCCACTCTTCCAGCTTGTCCAGATCTATCTATGAGATGTCTTGTCCTTCTGGCATTCCTACACCACCACTCATTTTAGTGTCATCAGCAAACTTGGTGAGGGTGCTTTCAATTCCATCATCCAGATCACTTATGAATTTCCCCCCCCGTCTCACACATAACCTATCCCACCTGTAGCTTGTGGTTTTGTCCAGGGAAGGCTGCGAGAAACAGTATTGAATGCTTTCCTGAAGTCCTGGTAAATAACATTCACTGCTCTCTCCCTGTCAAAAGAAAACATTATTTTGTTGTGGAAGGTGATATACAACATTCCTTGGTAAATCCATGCTGACTTATCCCAGTCATCTGCTTCATTTTATTTGTAATACTTTCTAGGAGGATTGTTCCATTACTTTCCCTGGGATTGAAGTAAGACTAATGGGCCTGTAGTTTCATGGGCCCTTTTATGGACCCTTCTTGTAGATGAGTATGACATCTTCCCTCTTCTAGTCACCAGGAACAGCCCCTGATCTCCACAAGTTTTCAGGTATTACAGACAGTGGCCTTGCAAAAATGTCAACGTCTTCTCTTAACACACTGGGGTGGACTCTGTCCAGGCCCATGGTTTTATGTGGGTTGAGTCCTTGTAAGAGGCTGAAAATCAGCCCTTCCTCCACTAATGGTGGGTTGACATGTGCATTGTCATAGCTACTTGTTCCTGTGATCTGGGTCCAGGTATGCCAATATTGACAGAGGCAAAGAAGGTATGGAGAACCTCTGCCTTGTGGGCATTTCTAGTAACTAGTCATGAGCCTTAAGACTTTCCCAGGTTTCCACACTGTATAAAGCAGAATCATCTGTGCAACAACATTCTTCTTAACCTGGGAGGCTTGATACACATTTAGGCAGGTGATGTAGTCTATCTCGGCAACCCAGCCCACATGGGAGTAGGTCAAGTGAATTCACAGAATCATGGTTTGGGTTGGAAGGGACCTTAAAGATCATCTAGTTCCACTAGATCAGGTTACTCAAAACTCCATCCATACAATTAAATGGAGTCCCCTTAAATCACCTCTGAACAAAAACTTAAGACATTGGACTTTCCTTACAAATGACAACTTTGCTGTCTATTATAAATGCAGCAATTTTAACAAAGATCTGAATATCACCCCTTCAGACTATAATATCAGTGGATCTGAATGTGCTATAGCTTAAACCTCCCTAAAAAACCCTAATACCATCTGTCCATATTTCATAAAAGGCAAGCTGACAGACAAATATTGACTGCAACTTGGCAAAAGAGCTGCACATTTTGCTGAAATTGAAAAAATTAACTTCATCCAATGATCTTCAGAATTAATCTGCCATTGACTACATGTGTTTCATTTCAGCTGCTGTCAGTATACCTGAAACAAAAAGCCATTGTTATGTCTGTCAACATAACAACACTTTTTACTATTTTATGCAAGTGAAGTCATACTATAAGTCAACCAATCCTTAGTACAGATCTTGTGTTTTGCTGCTGGCCCCTGTGTGAATGTAGATAAATCTCTCTATTGCCACAGTTTCCCCTACCATACAATAGGTATGATGGTACTAGTTTCTTTTTCAAATGTGACAAGCTCTATTCGTGAACACGTCATGTAAAAGTTGAATATGTAGTACTTATCAGCACAAAAACATCCTCCATAGGGATTCCCATAATTCCCTTGTTCTCCCTATTTTCAAACATTTCTTTTTACTGCTAGAAAAAGTGGAGATACAATATACCAAAACATTAGGTAAAGCTCTAAACGTTGTTAGAAATTGTTTTAGGATGAGTGTATGTTAACTGTTGAGTTGCACAAGACCCATTTCACAGAAAAAACAATAAATGCACTTGCTCGTTGTTAACTGTTGAAGAATGAGGGAGTTAAGGCAAAACATAACCAGTTCTGTTCTGGTACAAGTAGAAATACATAACAATTTATGACAAGAAGAAGAGGGGAAAATGCAAGTGGACTGGGAATTCAAACTGTGTTTATTGTTACCTTGATGATAAACTTACATTGTTCTTACATCTTTCTGCTTTCTCCTAGCACAATAACATACAGGGAAGGTGAGGAAACAGTAAGGTAAAAGCGTATCAAAACAGAGAAAATAAAACATCATTTTTAATACTTCTAATTCACCAAGAATGCTGCATTTCAGTACCAGCTTTCTTCTGGGATTTTGTTTCTCACATTTTTAGTACAAAATTTCGTTGATATGACTTGTAAATGTTAATGGCTCAATTTTTCCTGCATCCATAATTTATATATCAATTGTAATAGTATTATTAGTGTAGCTCTGACTCACAGTGGTTCCCAGAGCTTGATAACAGACAAAGGTATAGATAATATAAGCTAAACTTATGAATATATTTATTTTCATAAAGATGGAGAGAGGCACCTTGGGTAGGGTTTCAAAACTTATAATGATGATGTGTCTCAACTGTGTAATGAAGCATGATAAAAGGCTCTCACAGTTATTGTCCTCCCAAGTTGCCTTGCTAAACATGCTAAAAATTATTCCAAGGTTTAGAAGTTAATTGCTTAGACTATATGGAGGAAAACAATTAAAACTACTGTAAGATATTTTGAAACTGAAAATCATACAAGGCCCAAACAAAAACTCACCAGTGTACTGTTCCTCCAAGAGATATAGACTGGTCAGAGCTCCCCTCTGTATCAGACAATGGCATTTTGTGGGAGGTGAAGATCAGCTCTGTTGTTGGACTACTGAAATGCAACCATGACCGCACTCTGCTGTGAAGGTGAAAAAAAAAAAAACAAACCCAAAACTATGAGAGACATTTATTGATGTTATTAACATGCAGAGGTGACTACACAGGTCTAGGTCACAGTTCAGTGGCAGTCAGGACTCATCTGGTAGCAAGTCACAGATGTCTGGTTTGAGAAATCAGCTTGATTTTTTTCATCTGTTTCACTATTACAAACTTAGACATCATCTGGCTGACTGGTTTGAGGCCCTTTATTATGTGAAAGAGTTCTTTGATTTCATCCTTTTTTGAGAGATATTTTATTAATATTTATTAGTATAACTTTCTTTGAACATCTGTCTTTATTATAGAGTTTTTTTCCTTCACAAGTGTTTCTTGTCCTGGAGTGATCCTTAAGGGGGAAAAAAAGTTAACCCACAGTAATAAAAAACAGATATTGATCATAATGTACAAAAACCATAACAACATTCATGTTAACATTCCAGCCCCTATTTGTGTGAGCTTCAGTATAACTGGAGCACAATTAAAGTAGAGAATAATAACAGTCTTGGAGGTAAACGAACAGGTGAAACCTACAGCTCTTTATATGACAGGCATTCATCAGCTCCCATCTATCAAGTTACCACTAAAAAAACAAACAAACAAAAACCCCACTGAGAGTAAAAGTATTTGGATTAAATTACAGAAATTATGAAAGACAAAGATGAGAGTGACTCCAGTGTCTGGAGTATAATAAACTAATTTGGGGCTTTGGTTGTAGTAATAGAAGGACTGATGGGAAAATTGCTCAGTAGCTGTTAAAGAACGCTTGCAGCAAAACTCTGTCAAATGAAAAGGCAATAATGGGAAAGCAAGGCTCTAAGAGGAAAGAAAAGGTGTCAGCTTAAAATAACTTTCTCTTAACACTTGGAAATCATTACTTGGTATATGTAGGCTCTGATACAGTAGTAAGGAATATTGCCATTGGTATCAACACCACAGCATCAGGCCTGTTGAAAAAAGCTTCATTAGACAGCTCAGAAATTCTCCATGGTTATGGTAATGAGGAATCTGACACACAGCTAGGGGGTAAGGTTGCAAATTTAGTCCTTCAAAGGTAATTTAAAGTCCAAATACTGTTCCATGTGGTTATTTAGAGAAAGAGAAAAATTACAAGGACTGAGGCATATTCAATACATTTGCTAGAAATGTTTAAAAAATGAATAGAACTTAAGAATAGTCATCAAAAGTATGTGTGTTACATTGGAAACTGTAATTAACTTTATGTGGGATGAGGAAAGAAGTATCTGACTTCCAATATGCCTTTCCAGGCTCCACATCTAACTGAAAATACGCTCATGCTGCAAAATACAAATTGCATCATATTCAGTCTAGATTTGAAACATCCCTGAAGGAGTTAATTGAAATAGTGAAATTCACAAAATGTTTCCAGCTATAATGAATACACTATGAAGAGACATCTTTGAAAAGCGTATGAAATATCTCCATTATGCTTGTTTAGTTTGTTGATTTTTTTTTTCCCTGCTTTTGAAAAATTTTCATTATCCTTGCTTTTAGGATTTTGCTTTTCAAAATGCTGCTGCAACCACCTTTTTAGATATTTCATAAGGTTTTTTCTTGCATCAAGTTCTTTTTCAGATGTGTGGATAACAATACCATGATACATACTTCATTGACATGAAGCTAATATATCCAGTGTACTCTGTGCCAGACAGGAAAGCATGCCTTTTGCACACTGTGATGGGCAGGTAGGTATCATGGGGGAAATCAGAAAAGACTGGTGGTGACCAAATCTGTGTTTCTATAAGTGTTGATACAATACCTGAATGATTTTCATAAATTATTTAAAAGATAACAAAATTGCAGAAAAAAGAAAAAAAAATAGTATGGCACAAAAATTTTTCAGAATTATAAACAAGAAAGACCTGACATTCAAAGAGAAGGTGACAGCTTGCTCAATAGCTAGTGTTAGTGGAAAAAAAAAGATTTTCACATACATACAAAATTTTTATTGAGTGTGTAGTATGCCATATGTATAGAAGTGGACATGATATACAGAAAACTGTGACTCTGAAAATAGTCCAAGTGTCTATTTAATGTGCAGCACAGCAGGTTTTCCCAATGAACTACTGTAATAAAAAGGACCAAAAAACAAAATAATAGTGACTAGAGTTAAGGAATGGAACTTTCCTCCAAGTAAGGCATTCTGTCTAGTGAGATATTGTTCAGGTAGTTGCGTCTTAATAAAAACTGAGGAAGATGAGGGATGCAAAAGACCTGAAGGCTCTTAATATCTTCAAGGACTGAAGATATTGAGAGACATTTATATTTTAAGAATATTAAAATGAAACTTGTTGGCAATTGATAACAAGGAATAACTATTCTCATAAGAATATATAGGGCTTGCAAGGGCCTTTTGTTCATGCAGAGAAGCAATGGTTTAAAGGTAACAATGAACATGTTCAAATTAAAACTGAGGAACAATTTTTAAAGGTAAGGATGATTAACCCTGGAAACAAAATAACAAAGAAATGGTTGAATTTTTCCCATTTCTGATAACTTCAGATTAAGATGGCAGCTTTACAGAAATTACACTTTGGTCAAAAACATGATGGAGTCAATGCAGGGGTAATTGAGGAAATTGAAAGTGTCTGAAATGTGGGAAGATTGGATGAGCTAAAGCTCTTTCTTGATCATCAACTCCATAAATTTCTGATAACACACATCTTGTTTGGGAGATCCCAAAGGGGATTGCTTTATCTTTCTAGTTATTGTCACAGAAAATATAGAGATGTTATATTAGGTTTTAGAAGTTCAGTTCTTCAAAGGCTCGTTTTCTCCCAGTTTGGCAATATCTTTCCTTGTTTCATTGCTTTTTAACAAGTTGAAAATGTCACAGCCATTTCCTGCAAATATCACCAAATGTTCTTGTGTGTGGCACTGCTTCCATGATAATTGAGACTGGATGGTCTCCCTGCTTCTGAGTGAGTGTGTGTGTGTGACAGAAAGAGAGAAAGAAGCAGAATATCTAACTTCAAAATTTTTTAGATCTTGTCATGTTTCTGAAAGAGAAATATTCTTTTTCTAGCTGATGTGTATCTCTATGAGCAGTCAGCAGACATGAAGAATGCTTCTGGTGTGATTCTACAGCTTGATCTTCATAACTCTTATTTCTGTGTGAAAGGTTTTCTGTCACTATAAAATTTTGTTTATTGATTATACTGACACTGTCAGTGAATCCAGACCCACTTCACATTTCAGAATAAGAATAAGCCTCATGTGAAATCATATTCTTACATTTCCAATTTTGATAGTTGTCTTTGAATCCCTAAGTAGGGAACTGATTTTTCTTTCCTGATTTACTGATATATTTCTTTTATTTGTTTCCAGAAAGAAAGAATAGGAGCTACACCAAAGGAGAAGCTAATGAGCAAACACTAAAATGGACTGAAGATATTTAATTACTGTCATCTAGGTTATCTCCATGTTTAAACCCATGCTAAATCTTTGAGAAACCTCAGACTTGAAGTCAAGTGTCTAACCAACAATGGCCATAGGAGCGCTTCCTGCACTGGCTGAACTGGTCACTCCTCCAGTTATTTCTCTCTGCAAGATTGAACAGCTTTTGGTCCTATGCTTCTGTGCAGCTGGACGTAAAGAACTGCATCCTACTTGGTTCACATTGTAACAATCCATTCTCCCCTCTCCATTTTGTCATCTTCTCCCCTGTGAAATAATGGTTCTAATCCTCTTTGTCTGGACTTTTTTGTATTTGGACTTTAATTGTGTGTTTTCAAGACTACTGGAGATTTCTCTAAACCACCTGAATGCACTCCTCTACTCCCTACCAACAAAGTTCAGTTCATACTGTATTGCAAAGATAATCTGAGGCAAAACAGAGACTGGAACTCCCAATTATTTTCTCAATTCTAACCAAACCCCACATAGCATCTGCTTGATACATTTCCATTTTGTAAAGCTGTCTTATTTATAGTTATTATTTATAACATGTCTTCAGAGTAAGACTTATTGGACAAGTCATTGCATGGGTGCTGCAACACAATGTGGAAAAATCCTGTGTGATTGACCATCAATAAATAGACATCTGAGATGATAAAGTGACATTTGAATATGACAGCCAGCCACACCAGGTGATGCAACAAGGAACATCTTTGACAACTTATCCAAATGAAAAATACAGATATCAGCACTAATTTCACTGGCACAACTTTCTTTGAGATACTTGCTCTTACTGCATTTATTCAAAACAATAAGAACAGACTTCTTCCTGTAGTGAAGGACTACACTGAAATTACTAGATACATATATCTGTGGATACACACACATTGTGACTGTCGGTAGTGCTGCTATTTGTAACCATCTGGAGTAGAGTAATCCCACTTTCAATGTGCAATACCAGATGCCACAAGACTTGGTCTTAAGACAAACATGCAGTTCGGTTTTATTTTGTGCTACATTCAAAGCATCAGAAACCAGTCTGCAAAGACACATAGAGCAGAGAGACAGTACTTTGTAGTGTCAGTTTCATCAGTTACAAATGCTCAGAAAAACATGAATAAAAGAGTGATACAAGAAGACAAAAAAGCAAGCAGTGGTCTAAGGGGATGTGTTAGTTTCTCCCATGATAGCTAAGAGATGATTACTTGGGAATCAAGCACTCACTGTGATGGTAACACTCATTGCTGCTGCTGACCATGAGAATTCAGGCTCAACTGGATGGAATTCATTAAGAATCCATTTTCATTCCAAACTCTTTTCCACAGCAGGCAGTAGCAACCTTTAAAGGAACTCTGGAGGAATAGATGTATGTTTTTAAAAATCTCTGTAAATGTGCCAAGCGGTTCTTCAGGGGCAAAGAGGTCAACATGTAGGGTTATTTTACCAAAAGGGAATGGAGGGAGAGGGGCCAGAATAATACTTGCTACACTGTGTTTCTGCATTTCTACTGCAAACAAGAGAAATGTGAAGATAAAAAATTACAAGAGAAAAAGAGTAAGAATATTTGGATGGCTGGACTGTGGATTCTGTAACTGAGAGGTCAAAGCGGCGGGGGTATAAATGAGAGCTAGAATCATTCACGTTCAAAAAGAAACCCCTGGAAAACTTTGTTACACTGGGCATGGGCAAGAGTGATCACCAAGAACAAATTGACAAATAAAAATCCAAGAGTAGAGTCTACCAAAGGGCTTCATTTAAATAAATCAATACTAACAGACTTCTTTCAGGGTTTTGATCAGCTTTATTTCTCTTTTGCCCTGTGAGTAATGTTGCACTTATACACCCTACCTTCTGTATCAGGATCATTTTGCACCTACTGTATAAAAATTTAAAATGGTTCAAATTTAGTAATTCTTGAAACAGTCTCATTGCATTTTACTTTGAAATCTCACTGTTTATGCTATAATTCTACATGAACTCTTATTGGTTTCAGTTTGAATGTCACTGGTAATACATTTCTTTAAAACATAAATAACTGAAATTGTAGATTTTGAGTAGCTATATTTATCTTTCTGGAAAAATAGGATCATAATACTCACCCAATTGGAAAAAAAGGGGACCTGGGAAACTACAGGCCAGTCAGTCTCACCACCATGCCCAGTAAGATCATGGAGTGGATCCTCCTGAAAACTATGCTAGGGCACATGGAAAATAAGGAGGAGATTAGTGACACCCACCATGGCTTCCCAAAGGGCAAATTGTGCCCAACAAGTTTGGTTACCTTCTATTACAGGGTTACAGCACTGGTGGGTAAAGGAAGACCACCCAAGGTCATTTACCTGGACTTCTGCAAAGCATTTGACACTGTCCCACATGACAACCTTGTTTCTAATTTGGAGAGATATGGGTTTGGTGGATGGAATACTTGGTGGATAAGGAATTGGCTGGACAGTCACACTCAAAGAGTTGCAGTCAACAGCTCGGTGTCCAACTGGAGAGCGGTGATGAGTGGTGTTCCTAGGGCATCCGTGTTGGGACTGGTGCTTTTTACCATCTTTGTTGGCGACATGTACAGTAGGATTGAGTGTACCCTCAGCAAGATTGCTGATGACACTAAGCTGTGTGGTGCAGTCAACATATTTGAGGGAAAGGATGACATCAAGAAAGACCTACATGGGCTTGAGAAGTGGGCCCATGCAGACCTCATGAAGTTCAACAAGGCCAAGTGCAAGGTCCTGCACATGGGTCAAGGCATACCAAGAACAAATCCAGTCGATTGAGAACAGCCCTGCAGTGAAGGACTTGGGAGTAGTAGTGGATGGAAAACTGACTATGAGCCAGCAGTGTGTGCTCGCAGCCCAGAAAGTCAACCGCATCTTGGGCTGCATCAAAAGTGTGGCCAGCAGGTTAAGGGAGGTGACTCTGGCCCTCTACTACACTCTTGTAAGACCTCACCTGGAGTACTGTGTTCAGCTCTGGGCCCTCAACATAAGAAGAACATGGACCCGTTGGAGTGTGGCCAGAGGGAGTCCACGAAGATGATCAGGGGACTAGAGAACCTCCCTTATGAGGACAGGCTGAGAGAGCTGGGGTTGTTCAGAATGAAGAAGTCTTCGGGGAGACCTTATAGCAGCCTTCCAGCTTCCATCTTTAAGATCCCCTCCAATCCAAACCATTCTATAATTTTATCATTCTATGAAATCAACATGTTTTATTATTAAATCTGATGCCAGTTCAGGTTTCACCTTAGTATACCATACTCCAGACACTGGGGACCTGCTATCAACCTCCTGTATGGTACATCTACCCCTACTTCAGAGAGAAAATTGCTCGGAGAAGGGTGAGGTAGAGAGTGGGTAGTAATTACTTCAGTGATCTGACTATAATGCCCTTTATGCATGAGTTTACACCTGTAAAGTTTGTTCATGCAAACAGAAATTTTGAATTACCGTCTTGAAAGAAATTGCCATCTCTTAGCTGTGATGCAGTAGCAGACAACATACACATTTTTAGGCACCACAACTGCAAGGAACACCTCAAATCTCTATCAGATTAATGCATTTTACTTCACAGCATGAGAGGACTGTAAGTGAACGCACAGTCTACTATTGCCTCTCAGTGGCCAGGCAGTAGCTTCTGAAGGCACACTAAGGTGTTCATTTGGGATCACGTGTTCGAATATTCCACCATGTGGGGTTTTGGAACATTTTATGATAAGTCACTTGTTAAACCTAAGTGCCCGACATTTAGCTGATGTAAATAAGCATAGCTTTATTAGCTGGAATTGAACTATGTCTATTTATATTCACTAAGCATCTGGACCAAAGGCAAAAATGTGTGCAAAGAGACTAAAAAATTTGTCTGAAAATCTAGTGTTAAATCAAGCTCGCAAAACACTGGTGAGAGCTAAAAAAACACTTCAACCCATCTGGTATGCAGAAAATAAGGCACTATATATAACCATGTATGGCTGGACATAAACCAGCTAGCAAATAAACATTTATGTCTGCTTTGTATTGGCAGAGCACCATCAACCCATGACTCTGGTTGAACCGATCATGTATCTCCTGACATTTTATGGCAAAGATATATATAAAACTACCCACAGCTGTGCAGAGAAAATCATCCCACAGATGCTGGAAAGGATGAACAGAAAAACTTCTGTCTATACTTCATAGTTTATGGATACTGTCATCAGCAGTTGTGACCTTTTCATCTAGCACTAAATGTAAGCGGAAAGAACATAATTCTTCTGAGTGCTGTAACATATCAGTGATTCATCCCCACGATATCAGTGCATAGCCTCCTACATCCCAGGTTTCAGCTGGGAAATGCATTGTTACAGTTTCCAGGTCAGTGCCGAATCTTCCCATTGAATCTTTAATCAATAACTTTTGAACTGTTTCTAAGTACTGGTCAGACTTAAAAAAAAAAAAAAAAAAAAAAGTAGTTTGATTGTAATAATCTTTGAGGGATTTTGTTGTTATAAATTATATGCTTTAAAATAATTTTTTTCAATTTCTATATTCTATTTGTAAGCAAATTTCCTAGTAATCCCTGCAGTCAGAATTATGAGAATAATCAATCATCTAGTCTAACTCTAATTGGCATGTAAGGGAAAAAAAAAAAGAAAAGATAAATAGGAAACTTCCTGATTATTTAGAAATATGGCTAAACAGGCTTTCAAACTACTTTACTACATTTTTTTGAAAGTTTTGATAAAAAAAGTGGGCTATTTTGATATATTTTATCTTTAAACTAAAGTCAACCCATCTAAAACTTTAACCCATGCTATGAAGAAAATATAGTTTCAACTAAACATCTTAGATGTATGAAGTTATAAATTAATACTGATACTCCATAGTTTGCTTAAGTGTTTTCAGAAAACAGAAGAGGAAGATACCAAAAGAATCGATGTGAATGTTTTGAAGCTGAATTCTGCTTTTCTGTGATTTGCCTATCTTGTCTCCTTACACCTTTGCAAGATTAGAAGATATGAAAGCAACCATAGGATTGTTGAATTCCCCTATCTCTCAGCTTCTTAGCTGTGGAAATACAGAAGTGTGCTGATGGCTTAACACTAAAAAGCAAGGAAGCCCAACAGAGAGGTGTCAGAAAGAGTATCCTCATTGTGTGTGATATGTTTGTGCATGAAGATCCTGTATGCGATACTCTTGCCCTCTTTTACTTATGTACAAGAGTGACAACCAGAAGGAATCAACACAGATGTCAGTTATATTAACACAGTCCTCCTTTCCTTCACTCTCTTCTTTCTCTCTTTTCAGACTGCAAAAAGAAGAGGATGTGGTGGGGTTTTTTTGTAATTATTTTAATGACACTGCAACACTCACTGCCAAGGTGCCATTCTGTTGACACAAAAATCACAGATTTAACATTTAGATACATGTGTTCATGACACTGTAGCTGTAGCTATAATCTGAGCAGGTACCCTAGCACAGGTCAATACAGGTCAATATAGGTACCATTGTCAACAAGATAAATAGGACAGGCAAGATAAATAAGATAAATCTGTCAACTGAAGAATGACAATACGTGTCAATGTTCTACTCAAGTTTAACAAAAACTGACAAAGATGTAAAAAAGTGAATATAATACTTGTGTATCACTATCACATAATCTTGGCCAGAAATAAGTAAATATTAATTAGTTGTCTCAGTCCTATATTACTGAATGGATGTGAATTTCTGTTTGTTGTGACTATCTACCCTTTAGAACATGTGGCCAGCCTTTTAGTAATATTTAATTCTATTTTTACTAGTGAGATGGGTTTTTTTAAGTTCTAAAAATGAATTCAAATGAGCTTCCTAATCTACATCACTAAAAATCAGTATAACACAAAGAGATAATTATGTTTTTTATTTCTAACAGTTCATTTCTACTGAATTTTATGATTAGGTCCAGTTGTAAAATTACATTACAATTAAGAGACATTAACCTTTAATGTCCTGCTGTTGTCTGATACTCCTGATACTAATGCATTTGGGTTTTATTTATCTTCAAGAAATTGGAGTAAAGAAATAAAAGTCAGAATAAAGCAAACACAAATTTTAATTGCTGTGAATTATTGCTTTCAAAATTTATTCAGAAGTACTTTGATATCTGGGGATTTTCACAATCCATCTGTGACTTCAGATAGGAGGAAGAAGGATGATAAATTTAAATACTTAATACTTAAATTTTTAAAAAAGGAGCACTTTGAATCTTTTCAGATGTCCAAAACTGATCATTCAGTGATCACAAAAGTTAATATCTCCATTTGCTTTGAATAACCTCTATTACTTTGGGAAAGTTTCTGAACAAAATGTCAGCCTCGATTTGGCAGAAAAATCAAGCGGGTGAAAGGCATGCTCAGCTTACCTTTTGCAGTATGCAACAAATTGTAGATTATAATTGCCAGTGAACAGTGATGTTATTTTGTTTATAAAATGAATCCCTATGAAGAAGTCGGTAATCCTACAGTGCAGACTCTTGGGTTGCCCGCACTGTATGATATTCCAGAGTGAGGTACTTAATCATTATAGTCCAGAACACAACCTTTCCAGTTCTCCTTGTAATTTTGACCTCCTTTCATGGTTGGAAATTATTTACCTCAAAGGCTTTCAAAGTCACACATGACTTTTTAAATTTGTTGTTGGGCTGAAAGGCTTCCCTTGCCTCATCTCCCACAGCAAAATCTAAAATCCTCAGTAGGATAAAAGAAATAAATATTTCTTACCTGGATCACACAGACTGACTGTGTTCCAGGAGGATTTAGTGGGATTTGTTGTCTCTAGCACTATCTGCATTCTAATAGGCCTCAGAGTAAAAGATGTTGTCTTAAAAATACTGGTGAATGTAAATTGGTGAAAGTATGTAGGAAAGGGGCAAGCAACTTACTAAAGAGTTGATCTAGTTTCCATTTACATAACTTCATTTGAAAAAAAAAATATATAAGCTATCTTGAACTTCTTAGACTCATGTACTAAAATTCTGCTATCTTCCTTAGTTATTCAATATTAAAGGCATATGTATATAAATAACAAAATTAGTGCTTTTGTGCACTTCACAGAATGATTAATTTCCATTAGAGGGTGTAAAACATGTGAAGCATATCTGTACCAAACAAAGATAGACAAAAGAATCAGTGATGACTCAAATGTCACAGAAATTAGGATATGACTCCAAACATTTTCTCAACTCTTTTGTGCATAAACAAGATTTGTTGACTTATACTTAAGGGTTGGTTTAGAGAATATCCATTTGGTTAATTTTGGTAGATCTTCAACTCCCAGGGAAGTTCTACAATGTTGGACAAAAGTTTGTGCTTTGTCAATGTCAAACAGGGCAAAAGAAATCTCACAACAGTTATAGGGCAAGAATGAAAAGGCTAGTAAGAATTAAACAGGTATATACAAGTTACACAGATTTATAGATCTAGATTTTGACAAAGAAGTAAGATTTTAACTTTTTTGCTGTATTGTATGTTTAATTGAGAAAGAAAATTCTGCAAATATAAAGAAATTAGGTTTCTCTACAAGACGCCACTGTGGTAACTACAGCTTATGCACACATTATCAGGCTATTTTTAAACTAGCTAGCTTGGCTATTGCTGCTGTGGTGAGATATTCTGAAGGATCTATACACTGGATACCTACTTGGATTTTGAATCTCTGATCATCCAGGGTTCCACTGCACACTAAATATATGTGAGAAATATCTTTCTTGCCTCAGCAAGAATAAACTTCCTATCCCTTTCCATGCCCATCTCTTTATATATGTCTTTAAAAAAATCCATTAGTGTCAATAATGGTGATCACTACTTTGGAAACACCACAAAATCTGCTAGAACAGAAGGAGTAACAAAGTCATGGTCATTTGTCAGTTTCTTATGGATTTGTGTGATTATTAAAAAGATTCTACTGCTCATTATCAGCTCCTAATAAATGTATATTTTATATTTAAATGATAAGTCTCAGACTGTTAATGCTTTTGATAAACAAGTAGATAAAATTATCAGAGTTTATACTTGCAGTTTAAAGATCAGTTTTCTGCTGTAATAGAAAGATATTTGTTCTTCTCTAAGAATATCACTTCCCACTCTGATCTCATGGTATCATGACATGGAACTTGCCTTCCATCTATCCATAGAGAAATTGCGTCCATGAATTCACTGGGTAGACTATGACACTCAGTGTTACAATGCTGTCTTCAAATTGAAGGAATATTTGAGCTTCTCTAAGATGCAATTAAACTCTGCTCTAGCACCTGGCCCATGGGAGGATACAATCTGCTCTATGCAGCATTGTCAGCTATTCACTTCTTTACCTCTGTCTGACTGCTGTCGGTAATCCAGATCCATTGCACAGGAAATTCTATGATTAATCCTATATATCTTTGTTTGGAACCCACTGTTACTATTTAATGTAATTACTTCCCATTGTGGTTTTATTTGAAAATGAACATTTGCTTGCTTTAGTTATTTTAATTTCAAGTCTTTCTGTTGTGGTGTGTATGCTGAAAACATCCACAAGAAGTAATTTCTATCCATTTTCTTTTTCCCAAGATTTGGAAATATTTGGAAATACTTATTCCCCCTTCATTTTCATTTGCATAGTTGTTACAAGCCCTTTTGTTGGACTATAGTAGATTTATTTTCTACTTCATATTTGTACTGTACTCTACCCTATAAAATATTTATCTGGTTGCCTGGCTTAGCTATATCAGCTATTGGAGAAGAAAGTTAACCAAAGCAGACTTTTAATTCCTACCTTTTTTTTCCCCAAGGTTATGTTTGGGGTCTTACACTTTTGTTAAATCAGCAAAAATAAAGAGCAGGACATACTTTCAGAATTACAAAGCAAAAAGATCTCCTGACCCCTTTTGCCACTTTAATACTACCTTAGTGACAAGTTTGCTCTGTTTATGAGTGTTTTAAACACAGGCATTCCTATTTTTTTCCTATATAACACACTCCCTTCTTTAATATTCTTAATGTGTTGTGGTTTAACCCCACCTGGCAACAAAGCACTGCACAGCTGCTCACTTACTCTCCCCAAGCAGATGGGGGGGAGAATTAAAGGGTAAAATTGAGAAAACTCATGCGTACAGATGAAGTTTAGTAATTGAGATAGAATTTTAAAAATAAATAAGTAAATTGTAATTAAAATGAAAATAACAAAGAGAAATAAAACCCAAGAAAGACAAGTGATGCAAACGAAAACATTGCTTACCACCAACCGACCAATGCCCAGCCAGTCCTCAAGCAGCAATTTACCAGACAGCTTTCCCTTCAGCTTTATATACTGAGCATGACACCATATGGTAAGGAATATCCCTTTGGTCAGTTGGGGTCAGCTGTCCCGGCTGTGTCCCCTCCCAACTTCTTGTGCACCCCCAGCCTACTGGCTGGTGGGGTGATGTGAGAAGCATCAAAGGCCTTGATTCTGTGTGAGCGCTGCTCAGCAGTGACTGAAACATCACTGTGTTGTCACCAGTTTTCAGCACAAATCTAAAACATAGCCCCACAATAGCTATTATGAAGAAAATTAACTCTAGCCCAGCCAAAACCAGCACATGCTGTCACCGTTTTCAGTAGCAATGGTAGGAAAAACTTTAAAATAAGAAGACAAAGAAAAAGGTCCAATAAAAAATGGAATTTATTTTATTAAAGTCTTGGTTTCTTCCATCTCACCTTTCTTATTGGGAGGATTCAAAACAATCAACAGAATCTATATTAGCTGCAATTTACTATGTCACCAAATACTATCACATACTACTTATTTATTTACTTTACCACTATCTACTAGTACTTTGATAGTTTTGTGATTCATAACAAAATGCAAGAATGAATTTTGATCTTTCTGTTGTTTCAAGACATTTAGACAACTTTTCTCTTAAATATTTTAATAAATATATCACTGAAGTTAATAAGAAAATTACACATTTAATTTCAACTCTCAAAGTAAAAGAAGTTAAATAGATCTACAACAGCTTAGCTCAGAGAAACCCATCCAATGATATGGGCTTTCAGTGTAACTCAAAAAAGCATTTTTCAAGCATGTACGATTCTTTAGTCAGACAACTAAACCCATTAAAATGAATGACACAATTAAATGTTAGCTTAGGTAGGAAATTACTTAACTGTGTACTTCATTGTTTTCTCAGTGGGACCATATTTGATGTAAACCAACATTTTATGCTATTTGATAAAAGAAGTTACTCTTCCAGATTCCTATAAAATGTTACTTGTTTTAGGAGATGATACATCTAAAATCCACTGAAATCCACTCTGGAAGTTATATGAAGAAAATCTGTGAGGACATTGAACTTTGTATTAACATATTTAATTACTGTTACACTTAGCTTTCACGTACTCCACCAACTTTAACTGAAATACACTGCACTTTGTTACTAATAGTGGCAAAAGAGACACTGTTTCTTGAACTTGTTGTGTGTATATTTATATAAATACATTGTTACTATTACTAAATTCTTTCTTTTCATTCAACCTATGAATTTCCTTTTTTGTCCCTATTTCACCAGGGAGTGAAGCGGGGGAAGTAAATGACTGGCCATGTGGTGATTGGCTACCGTCCGAGTTCAAACCACAACAGTCTTTTGTCACCCAACGTGGGGTCAGGGCTTTGAGATAATGACAGATCAGGTCATAATGCTGATTGCTTGGCTCCTTAAGAGTATATCACCTCACTTGCTGTATGTATTTCCCATGCTGTTGCTCACCATCTGTGAGAGTTGGGTTAAGATTTTGGTTTTGCAGTACTATATAATGCTGATCTATGACAGGATGCAGTCATTGGCTCTGGGGTGATTTACAATTCTGTTTGAGAAATTCAGGAATTTCAAACATCCTTAGAATGTTGACATTAACATGGTCTTCTTACTCCTGGGAGCTAATGTTCCCACATGTGGTTCAGGTTTTGTTCAGGGTTAAGCAAGTATTTAAGAGTATGACGTGGAAATCTACCCCAAGGTTGGAGAATTATGAGTGGCTGGGGGTATGGAGTAGCATGGGAAATTACCTAAAACAGTGGGCACCTCCGATGTATACGACCTTCACTCCTGAACAAGTGCAGAATCCTGGACAACTAGTAAAACACTTGGATAAGTTATGTTGTTACTTGGATAACTCCAGAGAGGCACAGCTCACTGCATTAATCACACAACAGGCTTGAATAGGGAGCCCCAGATATCCAGGAGTACTGGAAGTGATCACAAATTGCCCAGAAGGCAAAGATTTTGGAATGGCGCCAGAAGAACAGGTGACACATGCTAAAGAGGCCCCACCGTATACTAAACTACTGGATAACAAGAAGCAATGTGGCCTGTGTACCGATGGGTCCTGTCACATTGTCGGGAAGCATCAGTGGTGGAAGGTGGCTGTGTGGAGTCCCACACAGGGGTGGCCAGTGCTCTACCTCTATACTGACTCAGATGGTGGCAAATGCGCTGTGGGGATGGTTACAGCAGTGGAAACGGAGCAACTGGCAGCACAGAGGCAAACCCACCTGGGCTGCTGAATTATGACAAGATATTGCTGGTCGGGTAGAGAATCTTCTTGTGAAAGTACACCATATAGGTCCTCATGTAGCCAAGAGCCAGGCCACTGAAGAATGTCAGAACAACCAACGGGAGGATCAAGCAGCTAAGATTAAGGTGGCCCAAGTATGTCTGGACTGGCAACATAAGGGTGAACAATTTATGGCTTTCTAGGCCCATCACTCTTCAGGCCATCAGGGAAGAGATGCAACATATAGATGGGCTCATGACCGAGGGGTCGACTTAACGACAGATGCTCTTGCACAGGTAATCCATGAATGTGAGACATGTGCTGCAATCAAGCAAGCCAAACGGTTAAAGCCCATTTGGTATGGAGGACGATGGTTAAAATATAAATATGGGGAGGCCTGGCAGAAAGGATTGGGTCAAATAATAGGACACATTTCTGAAACAACCTCATAGACACTTGGGCCAAAGAGCAAGGTATTGAGTGTATATATCACATTTCCCACCATGCACCAGCCTCTGGGAGAACTGAGCTATACGATGGGTTACTAAAAACTACACTGAGAGCAATGAGTGGTGGAACTTTCAAAGACTGGGACGTGAATTTAGCAAAAGCCACCTGGTTAGTCAATACCAGAGGATATACCAAGCAAGCTGGCCCTGCTCAATCAAGCCTCCTACATACCATGGATGGGGATAAAGCCCCCGCAGTGCACATTAAAAATATGTTGCGGAAGACAGTCTGGCTTATTCCTACATCAGGTAAAAGTAAACCCATGCATGGGATTACTTTTGCCCAAGGACCTGGGTGCACTTGGTGGGTAATACAGAAGGACAGAGAAGTCCGATGTGTGCCTCAAGGAGATTTGATGTTAGGTGTAAATAGCCAATGAATCAAACTGTCAGATAACCCTGTTATTGCAACTGGTGCCCCACAACATCCTCCTGCCACATCCAAAGACTCCTGCTCTACCGACTGAGCCAACTCCATCTCATTCCTCCAGCCTTAAAGACTGTCATGACAGATGGAACACAAAGTTATGGACTAAATGAACTCAGTAGACATTTTAGAAGGATGGCCCATAGACTAAGGGAATGATATCTGTGAGACCCGGGAAAAGGGGTGGTGATTCCATAGAATGTATTTGGAACCTGAGCATAACAGAAATGGTATGGAATAAGAGGTGGAGACGGTCCTGGTTTTGGCCAGGATAGTTAACTTTCCTTGGGCTGAGAAGAAGCACAGGCCTTATTTTTCAATCTATGAATTTGTGGTCTTTTGTCCACTCCGTATTTCAGCTGGGATTGGGGGGTGGGAAATAAACAACTGGCCACGTGGTGATTGGTTACTGGCTAAGTTTAAACCACAACACAGTGTCAATTTATGTTGTCAATTGATATAGCCAGGAAGAAGTAAAAAATAAAAAGTTGTCTTGTCAGTCAGTATCTGTTTCTATATCCTAATGTAAATTTTCATTGCAGTTTTAAGAGTCTCATATCCAACTATTTAGCTATTAAACAAATTGTTTTGTAGAAGGAAACTCTGTCAACAGGCTTTCTTGAAGAAAAACCTGAGGAGGGCACATGCTTTAAGTTGCTCATTCAGATGCAGATTTGCATTTCTTTCATGCCTGTTTCAGAATTTTCCATGTGACTTTGGGAGTTTGTTTTCTTCAACCTGAGCTTCCTCAGCTGTAAAATAAGGTCAATAACACTTAACAGCCCTGGTTTTGTTTTATGGAATGTGAGTTATTTAGGGCATTGTCCAACTTTATACATTTGCATAGCACGTAACAAAATCTTGGCAGAGGTCTTCAAATGCTATTAAAGTGCATAAAATAATAAAAAGCGCATTATCTTTAATTGGTTTTACTTTATGTCCTCCTAAATTCAAAGTAATAAGTTTAGGTGAGAAGCAGTATAAAATATGATACCATTAACATTGTATCACAACTTCTGAGATTACTTTATTCCTTGCACATAAAACCTGCAGAATACAACTGCTAACAAAGAAGTCTCTGGAAGGAGTCTTCCTCTTGAAGCACAGCAGTCATGGGTTTTTTTCAGGCTCCATTTTTCTCTCAGCTGGTCAGAGGATTTTCTCTAACCTGAACATCAGGTTGGGTGAGGTTCTCTAGGGTACAAATCTAAGTTCAACAAGAGGTTTTGTTCATACAGTGATTAAAAAAAAAAAATGCTACTTAATGTAATATTTGTAATATCTGTTTATCTGAGTGTTACTATGCAGTATGTCTTTCTGTTGTCAGAGAAGGTTCAGATGGAAAAGCTTTCTTTGGGATATTACACCAAAATAAATATTGGTAGTACAGCAATATAAAATCTTCTTTACTTTTAGAGGTACCTACTTTCTACCATAACAGCTACAGCAAAGAGATCACTTTTTACCAGAAGTATTTCTTGCTAACCATGAAGTCTTAAGAATCTGAGGTAGCAGTGTCCTGAAACTAGAAAGTTATTCCTACATAATGCAGTAATTGAGTGATTAGAAGCAGGGACAGAATTGATGAACTGGTTAGAAACAATTTGTGTTTGCCTTCTCTTTTGCATTACTAAACCAAGCGAGAAGTGCAAGGAAGAAAAGGCAAGATAAAAGAGAAATCATCTACACTGTTCAAACTCATTTTGTAATTCCCTTCAGAGCAACCGGAAATGTAGTCACTGAATGCAATTTGCACATTTTTTTAATAAATCATGTAATATTTCATGTATTTTTTACAGGAAGGTAGAAAATAAATGGGATTGAGGTGCTGTAGTCTGATATGAAAAAATCGGGAAAAAAACAAGAAAGAATGTTAAAACAGAAGCTCAGTTGCTGACTATGTTAGAAAATAAAATAAAGCAGACCCACACTAGTTATATATTTATTTTATTAAAATATATATATTTTTTCTTATACTAGTGATTACTGGCCAGTAAAATTTTATAACCTAAAGGATATATTTTTTCTGCAGTACATCCAGTTTCTTCCACTTGACTGTGCTTTTCCTTCTATTTTAATGCCAGAAGTTTGTAGGTGGCCATTATGTATTATAATCACAGAAATTATTCCTATCACATAATTACTGAACTGCCCTAAGCACAGATGTACTTTAATGAGCCTTCAGGGAAGTGGATTCAACTTTGTTCTCGTTCTAACTGACTAAAAAACATTCACACACTGCTTTCAGAGTCATTGCTTGCACATGATCGTATCTGCTGCCAGTCTTTGCTTCTGCTCTTTAGAATGTGATAACCACAGTCATTTTTTCTTTATGAAGCTTTCTAAAAATGTTAATTTTGTTTATTTAATTTACTGATGCTTTTGATAGAAATTCAAAAGCAAAATTATGCAGCTTTGGGAACACTGTCTGAGAACTACAGACTGGCTTTCCTGGATGAAGTGGACTACTCCATTTCTCAAGGCAAATACTGATTGTTTAGCTTTTTGTGAAAGGAATTGCTACTTTATGAAGTCTGTGTACCTGTATGGTAGAAATACTCTACCTTGGAATCAGGCTATAGATTAAATGGGATCAGCAAAT
Source organism: Otus sunia (assembly GCA_010365825.1). NCBI lineage: Eukaryota > Metazoa > Chordata > Aves > Strigiformes > Strigidae > Otus > Otus sunia. The sequence goes on from ML997797.1 coordinate 335,266, forward strand.
ATTAGTTTAATAAGGAATCATGGCAACATTTTAAATTCTTTAACTTTTAAACATTTTCATTTGAAGGACCATAGGTCTTAGGAACGCAGCCTGGTCCTGCTTTCATCTGTACAATCTCCATGAGACAAATCTTCCTGTGTGTGTCGGGTTTGTGTGTTGCGAGGTTTTTGGTATCGGGGGAGGGGGCTAAGGAGGTGGCTTCTATGAGAAGGTTCTTGAAGCTCCCACGGCTCTAGGTAGGACCCATCAAAGGCCAAGGCCAAGCCAATCAGCAACAGTAGCTGCGCCTCTGTGATAACATATTTAAGAAGGTGAAAACTGAGAGTAGGACGAGTTGTGAGGGAAATACCTATGCAAACACCGAGGCCAGTGGAAGAAGGGAGGAGGAGGAGGGGAATAGGTGTACTGGTACAAAGGGTCCCCTGCAGCGCGTGGTGAGAGGTCAGGCTGTCCCCCTGCACCCCATGAAGGACAATGGTGGAGCCCACCTGCAGCCAATGGAGAACCCCACACTGGTGTAGGTGGCTGCACCTGAAGAAGGCCGGGACTCTGTGGGAAGCCCATGCTGGAGCAGTTTGTTGCTGGCAGGACTGCAGCCCATGGGAAGGACCCACACTAAAGCAGTGCAGAAAGAGTTGCATCCTGTGGGAAGGGCTCACTTTGGAGAAAGTTCATGGAGGACTGTCTCCTGTGAGAAGGACCCCACACTGGAGCAGGGGAAGAGTGCGAGGAGTCTTCCCCCTGAGGAGGAAGGAGAGGCAGAAACTACAGGTGATAGCTGAGGGAGAAGAGATAGAGCAATTGGAAGCAAAGCTGAGCCTGGGAAGAAGGGAGGGGTGGGGGAAGTTGTTTTTAAAATGTGGTTGTATTTCTCACTATCCTACTATCTTTGATTGGTAAAATAAGTGGTGCTGGTGGTCAAATTAAATTGATTTTTTTTTTTTTTCTTCTCCAATCAAATGTCTTTTGCCTGTGACCATAATTGGTGAGTCTTCCCTCCCTGTCCTTGTCTTGATTCATGAACTTTTTGTTTTATTTCCCCTCCTTCCCATCCCTGAGGGTGAAGGAGTGAGCAAGCAGCCAGGTAATGCTCAGTTGCTCTCTGATCTTAGACCATGACACCATGGTTAGATTACTCATGTTATCTAAAACTCTTCTCTCCTTAGTGTTTTAAAGAAGAAGCATATAACTAACAAATCATCCAAATTTTGGTTTATAATTACCCATAAATGTGGACAATAGTTAGTTAATTCACATTTTTGCTACTTCCTAGAACCACAGGAAAAATATGCATAGAGATTGGTATATATCTGGATTTTCCAGTAGACAGGTATATTCTCTATGTCAAAGAAGCAGATGAATATATGCTATCAGAATATTGTATTGAGAATCCGTAGTGATTTACCTAAAAGATATTAATAAGTCTATGTCACTGACAAAGAACTGAGGAGGTTATAAGAGAGACAAAATTTATATTATAAATGCCAGACCAGAGTATTTCAAAATAATTAATCCAAAATTATCCAAAAATCATGTCTTTTGCTTAAAAAGTGATCACAGAATCACAGAATCACAGAATCATCTAGGTTGGAAAGGACCTTGAAGATCATCTAGTCCAACCATTAACCCAGCATTGACAGTTCCCAACTACACCATATCCCTCAGCGCTATGTCAACCCGACTCTTAAACACCTCCAGGGATGGAGACTCCACCACCTCCCTGGGCAGCTTATTCCAATGCCTAATAACGCGTTCTGTAAAGAAATGCTTCCTAATATCTAGTTTAAACCTTCCCTGGCGCAACTTGAGGCCATTCCCTCTTGTCTTATCACTCGTTACTCGGTTAAAGAGACTCATCCCCAGCTCTCTGCAACCTCCTTTCAGGTAGTTGTAGAGGGCGATGAGGTCTCCCCTCAGCCTCCTCTTCTCCAGACTAAACAACCCCAGTTCCCTCAGCCGCTCCTCGTACGACATGTGCTCCAGACCCTGCACCAGCTTCGTTGCCCTTCTCTGGACACGCTCGAGTAATTCAATGTCCTTTTTGTAGTGAGGGGCCCAAAACTGAACACAGTAATCGAGGTGCGGCCTCACCAGTGCCGAGTACAGGGGTAAGATCCCTTCCCTGTCCCTGCTGGCCACGCTATTGCTGATACAAGCCAGGATGCCATTGGCCTTCTTGGCCACCTGGGCACACTGCTGGCTCCTGTTCAGCCGGCTGTCAATCAACACCCCCAGGTCCCTCTCTGACTGGCAGCTCTCCAGCCACTCCTCCCCAAGCCTGTAGCGCTGCTGGGGGTTGTTGTGGCCCAAGTGCAGCACCCGGCATTTGGCCTTACGGAAACTCCTCCAGTTGGCCTCAGCCCATCGCTCCAGCCTGTCCAGGTCTCTCTGCAGAGCCTCCCTACCCTCGAGCAGATCAACACTCCCACCCAACTTGGTGTCATCAAAGGAGGAATTATCTTTTATTTGCCTCTGGCCTTTTAATTCTTTAAGATTCATGTTTACAAGCTTTGCATTGCAAGTTTGCTAGAAAAAAGATAAAAAGAACAGCTGATGTTTTTTATATGGCTATTTGATTCTAACTACAAAATCTACAAGAAGAAATATTTATAAACTCACTAAGTAGCTGGGAGAACTGCAAGACTGAAAACTCAATTTAGGTAACACCACCAACAAAAATGAACTTTTTTTAGCTTTTAGCTGAATCCCAGGTTAGTAGAACAATCTTCCAAATCCAGTTCCAGATTTTCAGACCTAAGCTGTTGCACAAGGTTGGTCACAATGTCATGTAGTAGACTGTCACAGCAACATTACTGATAGTACTTTTATTGCTCTTCTTTTTTTCTTTTCTTTTTTTTTTTTTTTTTAATGATGACAACTTTTGAAGCAAATCATAGTAAAAAAGAATGCCCATATACTGTACATCCATCTTAGAACAAGTTAACAAGGTCATTAGTGCATCCAACCTAAAGGAAGAATAAATAGCAAAGCCTGACCCTTCTGGCATCCATTGTTGATGATAATGTACCACAGACAAGAACTTAGAGGAACTTCAAATAAAGAAATTCATTAAGGTAGGAATCCTTAGAGTAAGGTATTTAATGGAAGAGTTTATGCCCTATTTATCAGGAAAAGATTGCATTTAGAATATATTGGTAGGTTAAACACTATCATGAGAAAATCAATAGTACATGAACTCTTAGTGTAAGACTATATCGCTTTCAATGTTATTAACACTAGCCATATCTTTAAACACAAACTGTGTTTTGAGGACCATTTTTAGACTTGGTGGTAATGTAAATGATCCATATTCTCTTGCAGGGCCAGGGAAAGACAGATAAAATAAACTTTTATTTGACTGTCAGTGTGCAAAACAATAATTCTGACTTTAGCAGTCCTAGAGTAAAGAACAAGGAAATAAAAGCGGAGAGTAACCTGGTTTTGAAATTCCACTTAAAAATCTCAGAGCCACAGAACATGATTAAATGCTGGATAATAACTAGTATTTTATTTTTTTTCTGAGAAATAACAGTGTAAGTCAATATTTATTAGGTAAACACAGTTTGTGTTCAGATTCTACGTTGATGTCATAGATGAGTTTTCAATGCTACCATAAATGAAGCCTTAGAAATTAAATATACATAAGTTGTCAAGATTTCAAGGTCTTTTACTCATATGTAAATTAATGAATACTAGTTCCAAGAACTTCTAAATGTCTTTAAGAACAACTGATAAGCAGCAAATAAATAATGCCTGCATCTATGAAAGGACATTTCCCTATGGTACTCTTCTGCTTAGTTAAAACATAGATATGATCCTGGTCAACAACAAATTTTTGTGCTTAAGTATGTGCCTGTGTGTGCATCTGCCCATCCTACATAATTCTAAAAATCTCTTATATTTAAGAAGAAATTAAAAAAAAAAAATCCTTCAATTTAGGAAGTTTGGTCTTTAGTAAACATAATTCTACAAGATCTAATGTGAGGAAATGGTAGAAAAATAAGTCAGCTGTTGATGGATTCTTCTGTGGTAGGAACTAGACACCACTGATGGAAATAGTGGCAGCCAAGCAAAAAACAACCAGATAAGGTGATTTAACACATAATGGGCAATAGATCTACAGAACTCCTTGTCAAAAGAGGGTATAGATGCAAAAAGTTTACAAGGGTTCAGAGTGAAAGTGGGAAAGGCCTTAGAATTGAAACCAGGCCTAGCTCAGGAACTCCCTGTGTGAAATTGAAGTGCTAAGGCTCGGACAACAGGCCCAAGCCAGACTTGACCTATAGATGAATCCTGTATATTTTATAACTGATAACCATTGTGCTAGTAGGTATTGTACTAAGTTATAACAACCCACTTATGCTGGTGTAAAAAGTCTTAAAGCATTGAAATACTGCAGCCTGAACAGGCCCCAAGCTGAAGCTGCTAACTTAGCATGTAATCATTAATAAAATATGTAAACTCACTAGTGAAAGACAAAATATAATCAGTAGTGAGGAGAGAATGTATCCAACTTTCCTTTTGCAGCCTTGTTCAAGGCTGAGAACCCAAGTATTCAGCCTTGTTAGAAACTCCCTTGGTTCCCCCCCGAGCCCTGGCCAGGCTTTGGGTGGAATCCAACAGAAATCAGAAATTTTCCGCTCAAAACAAAGATGCCAGCTATTCTGGCTTGCTGATTTTTAGGTATATAAGGCTGGACCCGCTCACAGCGACTTTGGAAGCCTCACCTACAGGTGGAGGCACTGCGTAGGATTCCCCACTTGCCGGGACAGGCTCTCCAAACCCTCGCTGTAACCGGGGCTGCCCAGCCACTGCGGGTCTGGGTGATGGTAACAGGTGCAAGTGGGGATGGATCTCTCTTAATCACTATTCTCTCTCTCAGGTAGTAATGATTTGATGCATTACCCTGTATTTTCATGTTTGTTGTTTTAAGTGCACTATTCTGCTTTTTCTTACTACATGTTTTCTGTATTACGCTGTTACATCAATTGGTTATCACCAGTAAAATATGCCTACTCTTCACTCAGGTGTCTGACTTTAATAGGTATCCTTAATCAGCAAAACGTAAATGTAGAAAAAACAAAGAAAATGTTTTTGAGGATAGACACACCTGTTCTTCTCTTTCTTTTCCTAAACATTTGCATAGGACTACTGTCAAAGATGGGCCATTCTCTAAAAAACCATTGACCTGAACCAGGGTGTCTGTTCTTTTTTCATCATGTGAAATTACGAAAATATGCTCTAAAGCTTCCGCATCTCCTGAGGAGATCATCTAAATATCAAAGAAGGTGATCTAAAAGATTGTGCCTAGAGGATTCTGAATCATCCATTTAATTTCTCCCTTTGAGCAAAAGCACCGCAAGACTAGCACCAGCATAGTGAATACCTATTGCTAATTCAGAATTGTTTTTCTTGGCTTTTGTGTTTATTTTTTGTTTTTACCAGACATGCCTTATACAACTGAAACATGCAGGAAAGCTAAAGTAAATGCATGAACTGGTCTGCCAGAGAATTTCTTATCACTATGTTGTATTCAAATCAACATTTCAACCTGGAGTTTACATTCTGCTTGTCACAAACTTTTCAGCATCTCAGTTGCTTCCTGCACTTGTACGAGTTTAATTTTTAAACTCCTGTACTGTATGTTTTTAGTCTTAATCAAAACAGGGCACTTTTAGGTCTGCAGCCAAGCAGATGGATAGCTTGTAAAGGTAGGTGTGCATGTACATCAGAGGAAGCATGCCCTTGCCAAGTCACAAACCTTGTGTAGATCAATCTCCAAACTCTCTTTTCTTTTAAAAACTTCCTGGCTGACTTTGATGTTCTATTTCTACAGGAATAGTAGCACATAATTATATAAATAAAAGAAAATAGATCCTTAACAAATCAGCTACTCATGTATCACATTCCAGATCAACTTGTGCCAAGCAAGAGCTGTGGTACTTACAAACTCCTTCCTGAAAACTAAAATCATCCCTTCAGGTTTCATGTAATTTATGACATTAGTGGTGAGTCATGAAGTTAATAAGAAAATGGAAAAACAGCAGAGATTGTTATACACTATTAAAGCAGTTATGATTTTGTTTGAGAGATATGATAAAGTCAAGTGTTCCTTACTCTTTCCTGCATGTTAACATTTTCAGACTCAAATTTCTAATGTAGATCGCACTGTAGTTTGGATTCCATTAAGAAGCTACATGATAGCTTTTTCTACGGTTGTATAGACTCAGAAAATCATCCTGATAGGCTGACAAAGATATCAGGATGTTTTTCTTTCCTAGGTTGCCCCATGCAAAGCAAAAATATTCTTTGCAAGCAACAGATATTTTGTAATTCCATTAAGCTTAAAAAACTTCCGTATATGCTTTGGGCTGTTTACATATTACTGTTTTATAACCTGCTGGTCTCCACAGAAATTTCTTGCAAGAACTGAAAAATCTTCTCTCTTTATTTACTCATCAGGGTGTTACCGCTGCAGGTGGGAGCAGGAATGAAAAGGAGGAGACCACACACCTGCAGCAAATATTCACAGGAAATAACCTTCAGTTAGGTAGACACACACACACACACTGCTATTGACTACAGCATGCTTGTGTTCTTCCAAATAGTAATGTTGCCAAGTTACTTAACTTACTGATAGATTTAAAAAGAAAATAAAACTAAAGAGAAGAATCAGAAGGCTGAAATTTGTCCAAGAAATCAGCACTAGCTTCCCAACCTGGTTTGAAATTCAGTCAAGGCCCTCAGAAGATTTAAAATCCTAGTCTCAAGAGTTAATTTATGGCATTTGTTTTGAACCCAAGATCTTTGTGGCTTATGTCAAGATGTTTACTCTAATAATTTTTTGTTCCTAAGACGAATATAAATATTATGATATTTAACCCATATCTCTAATTTAAGTACTAGATTGCTTAAACAAAACAACATCTGAATATGTATTTTCTGTGCCCACAGAGATAGATAAATGAAGAAACACATGCCTGAATGATTAGCTCTCTTTAATGAGATTTTTTTATTTAGGAGCAACATAGAAAGAACCTGTGGAAGCTCTTACACTCCAGGAGATTATTTAGCTGACCTTCCACTGATTGAGTTCAACTATTTCCACATATCATGGACCAGTCCTATTGTGTTCACACAAATATTGCTTTCAAAGAGAAATACTATAAGATACTTATTTGTGTTTCAAGTATAGACAAGGCCTATATCTGAAGGTTCCTATATCTCTTAGACACCCTTAAAATATTGACTAAGTATTACACAGTGTACCACCGATAGGGTGATGCTTTTAATGTTTAAAGTTCTGTAATTGCTAAGGTCACATGCAGAATTGCATCACTTTTACACATTACAAAGAAGTGTATGAACACAGGATGGATGGTCCTACCTGGAGAATTATACTGTCCTCAAATCTTGAACATCAGTAAGCACGTTGTTTTAGTCAAACACATGAGAGGAAATAAGGGATAATTTTGTGCCTGGAAGTTGCAGGGGGAATTTACAAAACATAGCTAAATAAGCAGGGTAACTAATTGCCAAGATTTTCAAGTTAGTTATTTATTTTTTCTGTAGCATATAATACTGGTGATTGATAGATACTGAGTTTGAGAACTCATGTTTTAATCCAGTTTATCTTTTTTTTTATTTTGACAATTCTTTTCCTTGAAAAATCCATAAACTTTCTCAGAAAAGGGGGCACTTTTAACAGGAACACACTCTGACTTAATTCTTTTTAGAAGAAGACAGTGGCAAAAGCTACCGTTTGCTTGGAACTAATGAGCTGCAGCAACATCCACGTGTATGTAAAAGATGCCCTCATGAGTACTTGCAACTGAGGAGCAATTACCTATTTTTGCTTCTATTACTCTCAGTGACACTTATGCTGTAGGAACTTACCATGCTTTTGAAAAACTTCACTTGGGCACTTCAGTCATTTAAGGACTTCAGAAAAATTACCTCCTGCCTTAATATTATAGGCAGGCATAGAGATATGATCAGTTTCAATGAGATGATCAAAATCAATTAACAGATAAGTGGCAAAACAAAAAACCCAGGAATCCTCATTCAGAATACCAATTCTCTAAACACCAACACATTTGCCCCAGCAGCAAAAATTATGCTTATTAGTGGCTTTTAAACTCAAAAAAACCCTGAATTAAAAGATAAAGTAACAATAGAAGAGAGATGGGATGGGCATTTATCACTTGCAAACTGTATCTTCGGATCATGGAAAATACACATCAAACAACTACTCAGCAGACTCTTGACATCCATTGAAATTATTTTCAGTACTTTAGTGTTACTTCTTGAAACTACCATCCCCTGAGAGTGACTGTGCTAAAAATTATATTTAAAATTAGTCCTTATGGACTGAAAAACATAATACTCATGAAATGTTCTCAGTACTTTCCATGGTGTATAACGTATCATGTGGATACTTTTGTTACCTGAAAGCTTCTGTACCTTCTAAAGGAAGAAATATATTTACCTGAAAAATTATATTCTCTTTTAATCTTTTAATCTGTTTTTAATCTGTATGGGTTGCTGTGACAAATATTAACTCTGTTCTTTCTTTTAGCAGGAGGCACTTGGGAACATTCACACAGCATTTGCAATTCCAAGAGCATTAATATTGCCTTGACATTCTCTGAAAGCTCTGGGAGTATGGTCACATAACCGAGGCAAATCAAATACAAGAGAAACAGTTGTTGCCTTAACCTAGAAAGCAAATAGCATCTTGCTGTTACACCAAAGGTCTCCATGTTTCACTGACACATGTTGGTCTTCTGAATTCTTCCATTTCTTTCCAAAAGCACCTAAAAAGTTACATGTTCTGACACTCACTAGCACTCCATGGGTGGAGACTGCTGTTGGGGAGGTGTTGCAAAAATTGAGACATGGTGAGACAGCTTGCAAGACTAGGGATGATAAAATATCTTCAGTGCAGGTGGGCAGGGAGTAAGGAAGACAGGGTGGTCTTTAGTGTGATGGAGCAGCTCAGACAGCCAGGGCTTCTCTATGGCACAGGTGACAAGGAGTTAGAGCTGGAGATCACAGTCAAAGGAAAGAACAGTGAGACAGATGGGAGTGTGTTACCAACCACCAGGTTATGGATGGGTAGTGGACCAGCTTCAACAAACTGAATAACGCTCTGGGTCACCAATACTGGTTTTCTTGGAGGTTTCAACTTCCTGATAGCTTCTGGTTGGGCATTGTGGTGGGACAGAATCTGTCAAGGAGATTTCGGGGGGACATTGGGGATAACTGCTTAGTACAGGTGCTGGACAGGTCAAGCAGGCTGACACACAGCTGGATCTGCTGTCCACTTAAAAGGAGGAACAGGACAGGATGTAACAATCACTGGCAGCTGTGACTGCGGTGACCATGAAATAGAGGCAGATGAGATCCCACAGAGAGTGAGGGATGTGAGTAGAAGAGCACATACCTGAGACTTCAGATGATCAGATTTTCGCTTACTCAGAGTGTGGGTAGGTGGGATATCAAGGGAGACAGATCTGAAGTGTCAGGGAGCTTGGGGTAGCTGGCAGGACTTGATGGGTAATGTTCTCCAAGGGTGAGAGAAGGACATCCTCATACTTGGGCTGACACACCAGGATAGAATAGAATAGCATAGGATTCACAGATCTCCTA
>ML997797.1:344942-365569 GCA_010365825.1 Otus sunia
AAAAAAACAAAAAAAACCCCCAAAACCCAAACACACAAAACAAACAAACAAAAAACCCAACAAAAAACAGTACACAAGAGGTGGGAGCTGGGACAGATGACAAAAGAGAAATTTAGAAATGTTGGCTAGGATTAAAGGGAAGGCAAAGGCTAACTAGAGTTGAGATTGACAAGGGAATTCAAGGGCAAGGGGAAGAGATGTTATGGCTAAACTAAAGGTAAAAACCTGAAGAGAGAAAACAGCTTTGTCTGAGACAATGGACACAGTTAACTCTAAGGTGAATAATGCCTTGTTTGCCTTGGTTTTCACCAGTAAGTTCTCCCAGTCTTCAGTGTGTAAAGATTGGAACCCCATACAATTCACCGAAGGGCAGTGTGCACTCCTATTGTGGGCAAGTAGAGCCCCAGCAGTGATGCTAGCAGGGCCAGAGATATCTCTGGGGAGAAGGCTGCCCTGGTAGGCAATGTGATAGGCAGGGCCAGAGTGGTTGGGGGTAAGGAAAAGTTTTTCCCCATAAGAATGGTAAAGCAATATAGCAGGAACATAGAAAGGCTGTATGCTGCATGACTGTCCAGTTGTGATAGATTTTGGTATAATCTTGGTGACATATACCACTGCTATGTATTATTAAGAAATATTCCAGGGTATTTATGAACTTAAATATAGAATCATTAAAACATTGAATGGTTTGGAGTGGAAGGGACTTTTAAAGGTCATCTAGTCCAACCCCCCTGGGGTGAACAGAGACATCTTCAAGAGAAGAGTGTCCAGCAGGTCAAGAGAGATGATTCTGCCCCTCTACTCTGCTCTCATGAGACCCCACCTGGAGTGCTGTGTCCAGCTCTGGGGCCCTCCACATAAGAACATCATGGGCCTGCTCAACTGGGCCCAGAGGAGGCCACAAATATGATCAGGAAGTTGCAGCACCTCCCTTATGAGGACAGACTGAGAGAGTTGAGGATGTTCAGCCTGGAGAAGAGAAGGCTCAGGGGAAATCTTATAGTGGCCTTCCAGCACCTAAAAGGGGCTGTTGTGGTTTGAGCCCAGAAGGCAACTGAACACCATGCAGCCACTCATTCATCCCTTCCCCTTCAGGAATGAGAAGGAAAAAATAAAACAAAAGGCTAAGGAATTAAGATAAAGACAGGGAGGTATGACTCACCAATTATGGTCACAGACAAAGACAGACATGTTCAGGGAAGAAAAAGAACATCAATTTAATTCAAACACCACTATCTCCACCATTTAACAAAAACAGTAGGACAGTGACAACTATAACCACATCTTAGAAACACCTTCCTCCCACCCCTTCCTTCTTCCCAGGCTCAACTTTTCTTCCAGTTTCTCTGTCTCCTCCCTCTCATCACCTCAAGGGGACAGGGAATGAGGATTCCGGCCAGTTCATCATCTGTTGTTCCTGCCTCTCCTTCTTCCTTAGGGGAGGACTCCCCTTGCTCCAGCATGGAATCCCTCTCATGGGAGACAATCCTCCACAAACTTCCTCTGACATGAGTCTTTTCCATGGGCTGCAGTCCTCCCAGTGATGAACTGCTCCAGAGTGGGTTTCCTTCAGAGTCCCAGCCTTCTTCGGGCACAGCCACCTGTTCTGATGTGGGCTCCTCACAGGCTGCAGGTGGGCATCTGCTCCACTGGTGACATCCATGGGTGCAGGGGCACAGCCTGACCACTCACCACGGGATGCAGGGGAGTCTCTGCATTGGTACACATCCCCCCCTCCCTCTTTCTTTCTTCCATTGACCTCAGTATTTGCATAGGTGTGTCCTTCACAACTCCTCATCACAACTCTTGCATTGAATGAGGGATATATTTTGTAAGACATTTTAGCCAGTCCTCAAAGATTATCAGGGCTAGAGGCAGATGAACTTATCTTTTGATAAGCAGGCCAATTACTGCTGTGACTATAGGCTTGACACCACATGCATGAACAGTCTGTCTGCTGTATGTCTAGTCACATTCAAAAAAAAAAAAGGTTCACAAATAGTATGGTTTATTCTTAAGCAGTATATATAGATTCCTTGAGATTGCCAGTGATAAATGCACTAAACTGTAGAATAGCTATATAGCTCTACGAACAAAAATGATTGCCATCACAAGCTCAATTTCCTGAGTAGATACTCAGCATAGCTGAGGTCACAAATCTCACCAAAAGTCATCACTTCTGGGGAGGAGGGGATGTATGAGGAGAACAAACCTGTTGATCTGTCCCTCCTATTTGATACCAAATTCTCATCCCTTCAAGTTATTATGAACTTGAGGTAGTATTTATCCACTACTATGACAAGTGTGTCAAGTGTGTTTGTGTGGTATTGGGGTCAAGACACCATTCCTTGACAGTTGCATAAAATATTTCTTGAGAAATACAGAATAGCGAGACCATGAAGCCTCCACCTTGCTTCACGTTCCTCACTGGTCTGTGGCAACACAAAGCACCAGAACTTCACCCAGTCCTGTGTCTGCTCTGGGCATCAGATGTTCAGCAATATTGGGATTTTCAATTTTCCATTGTTTTGTGCTTCCAACGTTTTCAACATTTCTACCCCATGACTACAGTCACACACACACACTTACATTTGTTCCCAAATTAAGGTTTCAGGGCCAGAGATGTCAGTTGGGTTATCCTACTCTAAAGGAGTATAATTAGTTATTTGAATCATCTTTATGCAAACAGCTTTTATTATAGTTGATTTTACACAAGACATTGCTATACTAATGACAATTATAATCAAAACAAGTATCAATATATATTGCATTAAACTGTAGATCCAGCTGGTAACCAAATTCAAACCAAGTAAACAACTCCCACTCCCCCTCCCAGGTTCCCCTTTTTAAATACGTTATCACAGAGTTTCAGCCACCATCGCTAATTGGCTCGGCCTTGGCCAGAGTCTGGTCTGACTTTTAGCCGGGGAAACTTCGAGAAGCTTCTCACAGGGGCCACTGCTGTAGCCCCTTCTCCTGTTACGAAAACCCCTGCCACATACACAGACCCAACACAGAGGCCTACAGGAAAGATGGGGAGGTAGTCTATCAGAGAGTATAGTGATAGGAGAAGGGGTAGTGCTTTTAAATTGAAAGAAGGTAGAATCAGATTAGATATAAGGAAGAAATTCTTTACTGTGAGTGGTGAAATGGTGGAACAGATTGCCCAGAGAAGTTGTGGATGTCCCCTCCCTAGAAATGTTCCAGATTGGATAAGGCTTTGAGCAACCCGCATTGTAAATAATTTCTTCCTTATATCTAGTATGAATCTACCCTCTTTTAGTTTCAAACCATTACCCCCTGTCATATCATCACAAGCCCTACTAAAATGTCTGTTACCACCTTTCTTCTAAGCCCCCTTTAAGTATTGAAAGGCCACAATAAGAGCTCCCTGGACCCTTCTCTTCTCTAGGCTAAACAACCCCAACTCTCTCAGCCTTTCTTCATAAGAGAGGTTTTCCAGCTCTCTGATCATTTTTGTGGACTTCTCTGGACCTGCTCCAACAGGTCCATGTCTTTCTTGTGCTGAGGACCCCAGAGCTGGATGCAGTACTCCAGGTGGGGTGTCACCAGAGTGGAGCAGAGGGGTAGAATCACCTCCCTTGACTTGCTGGCCATGCTTCTTTTGATGCAGCCCAAGATACAGTTGACTTTCTGGGCTTCAAGTACACATTGCCAGCTCATATCCAGTTTTTCATCCACCATAAATATGAGACCTGTGAGGTCAGAAGTTCTACAAATTTCCCAGCATATAAGCAAGTAAAATTCTTGAGAATGTATTAAATATTTTAATTAGATATTTTCTTGAAAATCATGTGCTTAGATAACTTCTTGAATGCATGTCTCAGTACAAGCAAATTCCCTGCTATCTCTGCTCCCATAAACATCCCCAAAGAATTAATGTCTCATAGAAATTTTAGAAGTTTTTACCCCCATGAATCATATTTAAAGCTACATCTAAATGATTTTATAAATGGAAAACTACACTTTTACCTTCCAGGAGCATGGCTGATGAAGGATTGCGCACAGTGTTAGAAGATGTTCAGCTGTGCTTGCGCATGTGTTTTTGTTCGTATTTTCTCCTGAATATGAGAGAAAGCTAAATAGAAAAACTGGACTGTTTAAATTCTGGGAAAATGCTTAAGACAAAAAGAGGAAAAGTGGCACATACAAACAATCTGGTTTTTAAAATTAATTGCATTAACAGTCAATATTAACTAAACTCCTGAAGAAGAAAAACCTACCACTATTCACTTTCATCTTCTCTGTACCTTCTGTTCTTATAGACCTCTTCAATCTTGATTTTCCAGCAGGACACACATTACTTCCAGGTGAAACATTCATACTCAAATTGAAAGGAACATTTCCTAATGTCTTCAACAATAGTAATTTCCTTGGATAATTACACTGATCACAGACACAGGAAGAGCTATTTGTTAGAGAGCAAACAAAACTTGTGAGCAGCACCTTATCTGAGCTGTGCATCTGAGAAATATTTTACAATGTGGTTATACCCTCATTAGAAATTTTACATGAAAAGAGAATCATCTAATTTTTTATTCTTTAGTTTTAACATTCTTTTAAAGAAATATTTATTTCCAGTGCAAATATAAGTAAATCAAAACCAGCTGTTACCTGAAAATTTAATTTATCATTGAAATTAGTAAAGATATTGCTACCTAAATCACTCCCCTGTAAAATTTCAATAGGAAAAGAAAAGAAAATAATCAATTAATTAGAAATTTGGGTAAAAAGTTTCTAGATAGTCTACTACATGAGAAATATTATTTTATGGTCATTATGGATGTATATAGGAAGTATCTAAATAAGATAATACAGGCTAATTTTTCCAATATGGTTGTCATGGTTTGAACTCAGCTGGTAGCCAATCATCACGTGGCCAGTCGTTTACTTCTCCTCACCTCCTCCTCACTGAAATAGGGGAGGGACCAAAAAAAAAAAGAAATTCATAGCTTGAATAAAAATATTTAGTAATAGTACCAAAAAACTAGTAATAGGAAGTCCAAACAGGTAATATACCGTAGTTGCTAACGGACCAGTGACTGGTATGGAGCCCTCCCCCTCAGCAGCAATCCCAGCCGCACTAGAAATCCTGCTGTGGACTGACCAGGAAACCAAAACCAAAATACGGAAATGGGAGAGCACGTGTCCCCTTAAATACTGAGCATGACGTCACATAATAAGGAATACTCCAATGACCGATCCGGGCCCGGCCCACTAACTGTGCTTCTTCTCAGCCCAAGGAAAGTTAACTACCCTGGCCAAAACCAGGACAGTCTCCAACCCTTATTCCATATCATTTCTGTTATGCTCAGGTTCCAAATACATTCTACGGAATCACCACCCCTTTTCCCGGGTCTCACAGATATCATTCCCTTAGTCTATGGGCCATCCTTCTAAAATGTCTACTGAGTTCATTTAGTCCATAACTTTGTGTTCCATCTGTCATGACAGTCTTTAAGGCTGGAGGAATGAGATGGAGTTGGCTCAGTCGGTAGAGCAGGAGTCTTTGGATGTGGCAGGAGGATGTTGTGGGGCACCAGTTGCAATAACAGGGTTATCTGACAGTTTGATTCATTGGCTATTTACACCTAACATCAAATCTCCTTGAGGCACACATCGGACTTCTCTGTCCTTCTGTATTACCCACCAAGTGCACCCAGGTCCTTGGGCAAAAGTAATCCCATGCATGGGTTTACTTTTACCTGATGTAGGAATAAGCCAGACTGTCTTCCGCAACATATTTTTAATGTGCACTGCGGGGGCTTTATCCCCATCCATGGTATGTAGGAGGCTTGATTGAGCAGGGCCAGCTTGCTTGGTATATCCTCTGGTATTGACTAACCAGGTGGCTTTTGCTAAATTCACGTCCCAGTCTTTGAAAGTTCCACCACTCATTGCTCTCAGTGTAGTTTTTAGTAACCCATCGTATAGCTCAGTTCTCCCAGAGGCTGGTGCATGGTGGGAAATGTGATATATACACTCAATACCTTGCTCTTTGGCCCAAGTGTCTATGAGGTTGTTTCAGAAATGTGTCCTATTATTTGACCCAATCCTTTCTGCCAGGCCTCCCCATATTTATATTTTAACCATCGTCCTCCATACCAAATGGGCTTTAACCGTTTGGCTTGCTTGATTGCAGCACATGTCTCACATTCATGGATTACCTGTGCAAGAAGATCTGTGGTTAAGTCCACCCCTCAGTCATGAGCCCATCTATATGTTGCATCTCTTCCCTGATGGCCTGAAGAGTGATGGGCCTAGAAAGCCATAAATTGTTCACCCTTATGTTGCCAGTCCAGACCTACTTGGGCCACCTTAATCTTAGCTGCTTGATCCTCCCGTTGGTTGTTCTGACATTCTTCAGTGGCCTGGCTCTTGGCTACATGAGGACCTATATGGTGTACTTTCACGAGAAGATTCTCTACCTGACCAGCAATATCTTGTCATAATTCAGCAGCCCAGATGGGTTTGCCTCTGTGCTCTGTTTCCACTGCTGTAACCACCCCTACAGCGCATTTGCCACAATCTATGAGTCTGTATAGAGGTAGAGCACTGGCCACCTTTCTCTCTCAGCGATATTCAAGACCAGCTGGGTGGCTTTCACCTCTGTGAACTGACTCAAGTCACCTTCTCCTTCTACAGCTTCAGCAACCCATTGTGTGGGACTCCACACAGCCACCTTCCACCGTCGGTTTCCCCACAATGTGACAGGACCTATCGGTACACAGGCCACATTGCTTCTTGTTATCCAGTAGTTTATTATACGGTGGGGCCTCTTTAGCATGTGTCACCTGTTCTTCTGGCGCCATTCCAAAATCTTTGCCTTCTGGCCAACTTGTGATCACTTCCAGTACTCCTGGATGTCTGGTGCTCCCTATTCGAGCCCGTTGTGTGATTAATGCGACCCATTTACTCCACGTGGGATCAGTTGCATGGTGTGTAGAGGGGACACTCCCTTTGAACATCCAGCACAGCGCTGGCAGTCGGGGAGCCAGGAGGAGCTGTGCTTCAGTCCCAGTCAACTCTGAAGCAGCTTGGACCCCTTTATATGCTGCCAATATCTCCTTTTCAGTTGGAGCATAGTGGTCCGCTGATCCTCTGTATCCCCAACTCCAAAACACCAGGTGTCGACCCCGAGTCTCCCCTGGTGCTCTCTGCCAGAGACTCCAGGTAGGGCCATTCTTCCCAGCTGCAGTGTAGAGCACATTTTTAACATGTTGTCCTGTCTGAACTGGCCCGAGGGCTACTGCATGAAATTTTTCTTCTTTAATTTTTTCAAAATCTTGTCATTGCTCCTGTCCCCATATAAAATCATTCTGTTTCTGGGTCACTTGATAGACAGGGCTTACAATCTGTCTGTAATTTGGAATGTGCAGTCTCCAGAAACCCACAACACCCAAGGAAGCTTGCGTTTCCTTTCTGTTACGTGGTGGGGACATAGTTGTTTACTTTATTAATCACCTCCATTGGAATCCGGTGACATCCATCTTGCCATTTTACTCCTAAAAATTAAATCTCTTGTGCAGGTTGCTTGACCTTACAGCACTTTATGGCAAAACTGACTCTAAGAAGGATTTGGATGATTTTCTCCCCTTCTCAAAAACTTCTGCTGTATTACCCCATATAATGATGTCACCAACGTACTCCAAGTGTTCCAAAGATTCCAGAGTATTTGATTTTAGTCTTGCACAGGCAGGGGCAAAATTGAAATCTCCTTGAGAAACCTTGAGTCAGTGATGATCCCAGCAGGTGAGTTAGGCCTGGTACATCTAGGAGCTGGACTGTTCAGTTTGAGGAGAAGGTTAAGGGGAGACCTTATTGCTCTCTACAACTACCTGAAAGGACAGTGATGGTCTCTTCTCACAGGTAATTAGTGATAGAACAAGAAGGAGTGGCTTTAAACTGCAACAGGGAAGGTTCAGACTGGACATTAGGAAAAAATTTTTCACAGAAAGTGTGGTCAGACAGTGGAATAGGCTGCCCAGGGAGGTGGTGGAGTCACCATCCCTGGATGTGTTTAAGGGTCGTTTAGATAAGATGTTGGGAGATATGGTGTAGGGGAGAACTTTGTAGAGTAGGGCTGATGGTTGGACTCAATGATCCCAAGGGTCTTTTCCAACATGAATGATTCTGTGATTCTGTGATGGGAAATGGTGGGGTTGTGTTCAATAGCACTCGGTAGGTGTGGGCTAGGCCTCAGCATGTTGCAGTGAGCTGTGCCTCTCTGGAGTTACCCAAGTAACAACATAACTTTTCCAAATGTTTAACTAGTTCTTTAGGATTCTGCATCTGTTCAGGAGTGAAGTTTGTATACACCGGAGGTGCCCACTGTTCTAGGTAATTTCCCATGCTATTCCACACCCCCAGCCACTCATAGTCCTCCAACCTTGGGGTAGATTTCCACGTCATACTCTTAAATACTTGCTTAACCCTGAACAAAACCCAAACCACATGTGAGAACATTAGCTCCTAGGAGTAAGAAGACCATGTTAATGTCAACATTCTAAGGATGTTTGAAATTCCTGAATTTCTCAAACAGAATTGTGAATCACCCCAGAGCCAATGACTGCATCCTGTCATAGATCAGCATTATATAGTACTGCAAAACCAAAATCTTAACCCAACTCTCACAGAGGGTGAGCAACAACATGGGAAATACATACAGCAAGTGAGGTGATATAATCTTAAGGAGCCAAGCAATCAGCATTATGACCTGATCTGTCATTATCTCAAAGCCCTGACCCCACGTTGGGTGACAAAAGACTGTTGTGGTTTGAACTCGGACGGTAGCCAATCACCAGATGGCCAGTCATTTACTTCCCCCCCTTCACTCCCTGGTGAAATAGGGACAAAAAAAGAGAAATTCATAGGTTGAATGAAAAGAAAGAATTTAGTAATAGTAACAAAACAACAGTAACAATAGTAAGTCTAAATGAGTAAAATATAGCAGTGGCTCACTGACCAGCAACTGGTATCAGCCCGCCTGACCTTACCAGAAGTCCCACTGCTGGTCAGGATACTGAAACCAAAAAACGGAAATGAGAGATCATGTGTCCCTTTAAATACTAAGCATGATGTCACATGATATGGAATACTCCAATGATGATCCATTGTGCTCCATTGAATGTGCTGCCTCACAGCTCAAGAAACTCTACCCTGACTGAAACCAGGACATTGGGGAAGGAAAAAAAAAAAAAAAAAACACACCACAGTGCTTAATAAAACCAAAGCTCTTCAGCACAAGTATCAAGTTCCTGACAGTAGTTGTGAGAACATAGTCCTACTTCCATAATATATGCTCTCAGGATATAAAAATACGTGTTTAGGTGCTGAAGATCTCATTCACATTCTCACACTTCCTGGTCTCTGGTCGATTTTTATTCCATTATGTGATTTAATATTTTTTTGAACTGTATTAAACTTTTGGCTTCTACAATGTCCTGTGGCAGTGTGTTCCAAAGACTACTTATTTATTATAATAAACTGCTTTACTTAACGGACTTTGAACCTGCTGTCTAACCAAGTTATTAAGTACCTTAATTTGATTCCTGTATTATGAAATCTATTGAGCAATATTTCTGTCATTTGTGTTTTTATATGTTTCAAATCCGGAGAACACTATTTTTTTTTAATTTTACTAAGTATTTCTTTTACATGATGTGTTGGTTATGTGAGAATCTATGAAGGAGAAAAATAGCTTTCAACCAGGGAGTTCTTTAAATCTCCCCACAGCAAATATGGGCCAAATGACCTGTGTCTTGTTGTGGCTTATAAGTAAATCACTATTTGTTTACCTGACATATGCAAAAAAAGCCCCAACAACCTTAATCAGGGGCATATTTTAAAGTCCTTCACAAACTCTCTGTTAATTTAATAAGGCCTTACACTAAAATAATAATGAAAATGTGATATTTGTATTATGATTTTTGTTTAGGTCTCTCACAATAAATATAAATTCTGCAAAACCAACTACAGCTCATTCTTCGTATAGTTATGATAAAAAGAGATGGAGACTTTATATTAAATTAAGTAGAACTGAACTGCAGCTCCTTCATGAAGGTGAAATATAAATTTCTCTTCTTGTCTTGACCAAAATCAAATGTTTCTAATGAAGTGCCATCACTTAAGGATAATCATTTAATGAAATACGTTTAACAATAAGCAGGATATATACATATATGTTAAAAGAATATCTACAAGCACATAAATACTCTGAATGAGCTACTTCAGTGCTAAATATAGATCTTCTGTTGGGCTAGTATGATATATTGACTCTCTTGGGGCTTGAATATCACTAAAGTTCATGAAAAATCTAAAAGAGTTTTGAGAAAGATGGTAGAGCAAAACAATACACTTGTATTGGCAGAGAGCTAATTTTGAAAATGTGATAAATGCTATATTGTAAAGTTCAAGTTTTTCATACTAAAACTGTCTAACAAGGTTTATATAGGGTTTGATAGATAACCTAAATCATATATTAGATGGGGATAATGTATCTTACCCATGTGATGGATGTTTTTTTACCTTGCTCACTCTCTGGCCAAATGAGAACAGAGAAGTACCACAGAAGTGTGAAATGTTTTCTGTGTGGGCTGATAAGATTTTTAATATTAATATAGTTAAAAAAAAAAAAAAAGCACTCTGATGTCAGAGCTTTCTATTTCATGAAAATAAATTTTATGGTTTGTTTCAGAAAGAGAAAACAGCATATGCAGAACCCCCACAAGATGCTTTTCAGACCAAACAGACTGGGTTTTTGTGTAGATGGAGCAAGAAGGAAATCTCTTTGTCTAGAAGATAAAGTTTGAATAAAGTCCTGTCAAAAATCCATGAAGAGATAGTCAAGGTAGTGGTGCCACAATCAAAAGGAGCACATTATGTTCCAGGTGTTATTATGACTGCTATTACTGCAGAGCATGAGCAATCTACAGTCTGTATTGCCTTCACCTTTACCACACATTTTCTTGGTACCAACATGATGTTACTGCTGTTGCATAGGCTGTCAGTTCCTTGGTTGCTGCACATTATGTCAGAAATTTGCAATGAAATAGCTTAATTGTGTTTTTCTCAGTCAAAAATTACTTCAACTTTCTTCTTTTAACGATGTAAGTTATAACAAAATAATAACTGGCTTCCTTATTGTTAATTGTTTCCCTTGTAAATACTACCTGAACTCCAAAACCTTAGTGCTGCTTCATTTAAACTAAGCCCAAAGTGTTAACCCTAGAAGAAATCCTGTTTTCACAGGTCTCTGTACACACAGGTGGCATCTGTGTCTCAGTTCAATGCTGGGGCAAAAGAGGCAAACATAATCCTCTTGTCCTTTCCCACAGCCATGTTCATATGAGGATTATGTGAGCATATATCCCAAAAAGAAACTACTTTATACTCTAATGTATATACTCCATCCAGTCTTGATGATAAAGTCCACTACAGATTGATACATCAGTCTAGACATACCATCCAGTGCTATAACTTCACTTATCCTTGACAAGCAATCAGTGATCTCAAGAAGATCCCCTTCATGCTCCCAGCCAAGAACAGCTGGTGGTCAGCAAGCTGCATCCTGTCTAGTGAAGGGATCACATGTACAACACAGCTGGGCCTTAAATATTATCCATGTTTCAAGTCTCCGAGAACTTTTAATTAGCTCGTACTGTATTTGGTATTTTCTTCTTTTTTCTCCTCCAGAAATAAGTTACAGATCTAATTTTAATAAGTCTCTCAGTTACCTCAATAAAAACATGAGTGTTTATCAAAGGTCTTTTTCTCCCCTCTCACATAGATGAATTACACTCAAATTTGGACTTAAAATTCTCACCCAGTTTTATAGGAGAGACTTTTACACGAGGGCATGATTAACCTTGGGTGGTGATGCTGTGTATCAGTCTAGTGTTGTATAGAGAGAAGGGATGCAGACCTTTGAGCATGGGTATTCTTTCCTCCTTCACTTCAATATTCCAAAGGTTGATTTGTTCTAATATACATAAGTATAAATCACATCTTATACACATCAGTATAAATCATTAAAATTTGCCATATTGAATTACACAACTTCAATCTCCTCATGACTGTAAATGCAGGCTATATAATGTACTGGTTATCATAATGAATGGAGGAGGCAATGAAGGAACAGTAATTAAGCAATTTTTCTAAATCATTAATTTCTTAGGTTAATAGTGGAAAAGGAAGGAATATGAACAGTCCCTTTGTGACAGAAGCCAGATACACAGGGAACATAGAGGGGCAGAAGGGAGAAGGTAGATCAAAGTGAAGTGATAGATCCGGAGTAGCATTCACACTGACAGTGTCAGTG
Organism: Otus sunia; assembly: GCA_010365825.1. Taxonomy (NCBI): domain Eukaryota; kingdom Metazoa; phylum Chordata; class Aves; order Strigiformes; family Strigidae; genus Otus; species Otus sunia. The sequence continues at coordinate 357,283 of ML997797.1, forward strand.
TGCTTATAAAATGTAATATCATTAAATACCCTTGACAGACTTAGAACTATGCCTAATAACAACCAATGCCTAGCATTCATTACATTGAGTTATAAATTACTTAATTTTTATTCAATCATTATATTGCATCCTGGCATGGAACAGTCTTCATTTAAAGTTCCAATGATAGTTACAATGATATGAGACTAGAAACCTGGAAATGTTGGGGGGAAAAAGTAATAATAACTCAATATAAGGTTTTCTTAGACTGCACATGTAAGACATTGATTTTTGGTCTTGGGAGCAACAACATACAAAACTGAAAATCTGAAGAGGTCTCAGGTGGACAGGCAGGAATCTCTGAATACCATCATGTACACTACAATAAAACCAAAGTGAATAATATGTCAATACCATAGTTAAACACAAACAAAGACTAATTAATCAGATTCTATCACTATTGCAGCAGAAAAATTTGCCCACACACTGAAAGGTACTTGAATATTCTTTATATTGTAGAGATACTTTGGAAACAAATATTCAAACACTGCATCTTCTTATATTTATCTCAGTCTGGGACAGATTTTTTATTCCTTTATGTGTGTATGAAACCCACCTAGAACAAATCTTATTGTGTTTCATGAAGTACAAACTTGACCTAGGATGCTGTTTCTGTCCCCAAAAAATGCAATAGATATTAAAAATGTGTCGGCTACTAGAAGAGAAGACAAAAATGCAGACAGGTGAAGTTAGCTTCATAGTTTATAGAAAAGATTTTCACAAAGAATAAAAAAAGTACCCTAATATTTTACCTTTTCATTGCCTTTGGATCATCCTTGGCTGTCTGTGGACCAACAGCCTAATTGCAGGCTCCACATTCTTCAAAAGATGACTTAACATGTGATCCATTGCTGTATTGTATGATTTGAAGAAATCATTAAGTCAGAATTGCATATGTATTTATTAGTAAGAATTAATTAAGGAATCAGGAGGCCACTGCCAAACAAAAGCAATGAATCCCAGAAGCTGAACCCAATAAGAACTTTCACATAGAATTGACATTTTATTATTCTAAATAACTTCCCCTCTCTCTGCTTTCTCTCTTTGTTTATACTGATTCTAGCAACAGCTTTTACAGTCTCGACAGTCTTATTTTAAACTGTATTTCAAAATTATTTAACATATCTTGTTACTAAGGGATCGCTTATGAAGATCATTCTCCATGGCTTAGTTCAAGATATTACTTAAACATGTGTTTTAACCCCTATAGTTTATCTTCAGCATTTGCTTCATTAATTTTAAAATGTTCTTAACTCCTATTGAGTATCAGTCTAATGTCATAAACAAACCATTTGAACAAGTTCCTTCAGAAAGACAATTCACTGAACATTACCATACGAGCAAAAATTCTCCATTCAGTGAATGGCAGGTAATCAATCTGTGTATCAGCTTCTGTTAAGAAAAAAACAATGTTTTTCTTTTACCTATACAGGAGGAGAAGAAGACAGGTTAAAAAATGAACAAGTAAGAGCTAATGGAGTTATACGGTGATGAGGAATAAGTAATTGGCCTACTTGCAGAGCATATTTAGAAATTTTTGTCCACCTCAAGAGTGAACACAGACACAAAAAACATACCTATAAACTAACAGCTCCATAACAGGTACGTTAATTTGAAGTCAAAGAAATACAAAGAATTGAACATTTTTTTCAAGAAATTCTTTCTTCTTTCTCCTTGGATAATAGGGATATGATATAGAATGGAAATGTACTTGCATATACTCTATGTTTCTGACATTACCTGAAATCACAGAAGTGTCAGTTGAGGAACTCACATAGAGACAAAGGTGGTAGGGGTTTCATCAAAGACTGAGTTTTCTATAAGCATATAGCCAAAAACATTTTCTGTGGTTTCTTTTGACCTGATAGGCATTGCTCTTTCTCACAGGCTAATTGCTGTGGTTAACAGTGTTTCCATTTCTTTTAAGGTTATGTCTTTTGAAATGAGACTATTTTTGCATGAAATATGCAACTGCAGTGATGAATGTTCATCCTTTTGGCACTGTCAAATGCAACTGTTTTGCAGGGTTCAATCTGTAGAAGCTGCATCCAGATCTCTAAGTCTGAACTGAGATTTTGTTTCCTAAATTAGGAAAGAGTTTTCTCTATTCCATTACGGTACAAGAAAAGTAAGATAGAAGCTACATCCAGATCTGTACTGGTTCCTCATTTGCTCTCTTTTGACTTTCTCATGACAAAGTCTATGCCATAAGATCATAGCCAAAACCATTTCAGAAAAAGTGCCACACTAGTGACAAATAAAAAGTGCTGATAAAAGAAAGGACCAACAGCTGTAAAATTTGACTGTCTATGAGCAAAGCCAAGGGACTAATGCATGAGCAGCAATTAAGTTATTGCACACACAGCTACACATTTACATATAAACACCCTTCAATACGATCACAATGTTCAGCTCCTTAGTATTTCCTTCTGATTTGGATCAAAAACTTTTCACATAGTTTATCCAGCACTTGAAATAACTTTCATGTTGACATTTAAAGGAGTCCAAACAGTTTCTTTTGTCATATCAAATGAGTATGTGACACAAGACAAATGGCACCCTTCTTTTCTCATCATATCAGAAACAATCATTTCTCCACCTCAGTGATGAAAGGGTATTTCACTGATATAGATTTCATAAGCCAACTATGCATAATCACTGTCAGGATGAAATTACAAGAACTTTTAGAAAATCAAGCCAGTAGAAGCTGTGCCCTCTTCATGAGAGTAAATAACAGCAGCCCTTGCCTTTCAAGGTTCAGAAGCATTTCCGATTACAATAAAAACTACAAAAAATATTCACAAGACAGTCTGTTTTCTGCTGTGTGATGGCTCTCGTATCAGGAAATTAGTATTTGCTGTGATATACCATTTTATTTCCTTTAAGAAGAAAATATTCAGGCAAATATGGGAAATTATTATACACTTTCAAAAAAAATGTATTTTTATATACATGAAACAACAGGTGTTACTGTGTACATTTGCAGACTTCATATGTAAATGTGCATGCTCCTTATAATATCTTGCATTTCAGATCTTCCTAGGATATTTAGATGTCTAGTTCTGTTTATGTTCAAAATCCTGTTTTGTTAATATATACAAGTATCACAAAAGCCATATTCGTAAACTAAGAACTGGACAATGCGTTGCTTATTAAGCAAGTATTTTTTGTCAAATATGCTCAATATGTTTATTCTGTTTTACATTCACTGAAGGTCTTGGGTAGTTGGACATAACTCTGTTGGTTAAACAGGAGTAACCTGTTCTATATTAGGCAGAGTGTGCATACCACACAGCTACCACCACTGGCTCCAGAAAGGAGTGCTCTAGATTGTCTATATCTGCCAGTCTTTGATATTATGGGGCATCTCAGCTGCCCCTGAACACTCATGTTTATATATCTGAGTCCATCCTGCTGTGCAGACTATTTTTTTCCCAGTACTAAGCTAGCAGTCTGTTTTTTATGACCTCCATAGTAAATTCCATTTAATACAGTAAATGAAGGTAAATTCTATTTAGCTTACTCAGTTAATTTTCTAGGAAAAGCATTTGCTGGATACATAATAACACTATTAAGTAGGTTAGCTTTAGCATAAATTCAGCTTTCTCATCATCTCTTCAGAGAGATGTAGTGAAGAAAAGGAGTTTTTAGGAACTTCCAATAGTTGTTTGCCTCTTATTTTAAATAATATATTACAGATCAGTTGTTAAAAAAATAGTAACTAAGGGGTGGTTTTAGTTTCATATAAAGCAGGTTTATTTTTGCAGTTGCAGGCTGTGATCCTCCACCCAGCTGTATGAGCAATTGTAAGTCAAGAGTATTGCTCATGTACATAAAGCAACTTACGAATAAAAAATTACCTTTAGAACCTTAGATGTGCCATTTTCACGTGAAGGTTACCTACTTCATTAAAATCTGGTTAAATTTCAATTATCTTGTCAGAAATAGCAAGCTATATAAATAATAATGGAAAGAGTAATTTATTTTTTTTTCACAGTGTGAATGATACCACACCATTTAACATTGCTACCCTACCTGGGATCTTTCATACACACTCAGACTATGATTCTTAACAAGATGGGGTGGCACACATGACAAACAAAATCACATATTTGAGAACTTGAATGTGAAAAAATTAAACTAATAATCAGGCTACTTACATTATTCTAAAGAATTAACATTCAAAATGCAAGCAATTATCATAAATTAAGCTTTATTGAGAAAACCAAGTCTTTAACAATTACAGATTTATGTGGCATTGTAAAAACAAAAGCAGTGACATCAACCTAAACCTTTGAAGATGACAAACAGTGAGATTAATCTATATCAGCCACATGGGATACCATACATAAAATTATTCTTCAGATCCCTTATTTGTTATTTTCATAATCTTCTCTGAGGTTGAAGTAAAACGTTGATTTAAACTACAAATATTTAAGACCAATATGGAAACTACTAAAAGAGAGGTGGTGTTTGACCATGACTGAAAAGATGGTGCAGAATTTGGAAAACACTCAAGAAAAGGTAAAGGGATTGTTTAAGAATTAACATTTGAATTAATGCAATATTTGCATTAATCTAAACTGTGTTTGAACAATAACCCTTACTTCAGTCTCTGAAAACGGTATTTTAAGTAGCCCTACCACAGTTGACTCATTTCAAATAAGGCTAAAAGGGCTTGAAAAATCAGTGCTTATTTCCTTGAAAGAGCTATAGTTGTTATTTCCTAGATGTAAGAAGTTGTTCCTGCATGTCTAATACAATATCAACAACTGAACAAGGAGAAAAAAAAATGTTACAACTCAGTTTTCCTTGAAATGTTGTTCCATACTAACAGCTCTTACAAGCTGGCTGCATGGGCAAAAGGAAGAGAAGAAAAGATGGACCACAAAGCCCCTGGAAGAACACACAGCACAGCATGTTCTCAACCAGGTCCCTTCATGAAGGGCTTAACATCACTTAAATATAGACATAAGAGTAATACACTGAATTGATTCAGATAAAAAAAATATTGTCATACATACCTACACATACAAACAGAATAAAAAATATTTAATTAAAAAAAAAAAAAAATCCTAAATCATATGAGGAAAAAACAAACCAAAAAAACCCTTCCTCTGCATTATCTGTTAGGCATGTTCTCATTTAATTGCCTACTATTCTGATTATTGGTGGGATAAATGAAGAGTGACTGCTGAATAGCTGACCATACCCACAAATGTATCATTTGCTACGATTTATAATATATTTTAGAGAAATACCAATTCTTCAAAAAGATAGTATGTTAAGCATCTTAATTTTTATTTTTTTAAAGTATCTAAATTACTTTACTGTCCTGAAACTTAATTGGGTAGTCACAGAGACTACATTGGGTAATCCATCCCTATTAATAACTTCAGACCATAATGACTCTAACAGTTTACATTATTAGAACTTTTTCCCTTATGAATTGAAATAGGCTTGAGATCATTCCATCCTTTCCAACCTGGTCAACATCATTAACTCATCTGAGGCTTTGACTGCTATTACAGAAATTGCATGGAGGCAAAATATATATTAAAAAGTAAAATCAGTTAAAAGATCAGATTCACTCCTGAAAGCAGCATGCACGACCCTCTTTCCACAACAAGTATTGAATCTTGGATCAGGGACAATTTTGACTGAGAAGAGTTTTCCAATTAGATTGGCCAACTTCTATTACCAAGACATCAGGTTAAATCTGTATTATGTATGAATTAAATTCACACATCAGTGAAGTGATTTGTGGTATTTTATCTTTCAAAACTGAAAGAACTACCTCTTAACTGAAAAATCAAGCTCTATAAATTTATCGTTTTACGCACTGAAATTCAAAGATAAGCATCCTCTTTAAAGGTATAAATCTACTTTTAAAGAATTCTGATAAAGGTGATTCATTAGAGATTCATTGAACAGGTCTTCCAATATGACATCTGGTCTACACGGACTATGGCCCCAGTTCTGGTCTGGTCTGACAGCATGGATGGTCTACTCAGTCAAAAGCTGGTAAGCTACTGAAGTATTTGGACATCTTTATTCCAGCTTTGCCACTAATGTACTCCTTGTCAAAAAGGACAGGCCACTACTCAGAAGCCAGCCTTATGGATCTAGGTGTCATGCAAATCTCCTTAAAATGTTATCTTGGGTAGAGTGGAAAGGACAAACATGTTTTATTTATCTTTGATATGGGACAGTTTGTTATGCACACTTTAGAAAGCTTCTTGTACTGTCCTGTAGACGCTTCTACACATAGATTGGACAGTAACTTCTAATAGTTTTAGTCAAAGACAGCTTAACCTTATCACAGTATTACTTGACAGAGGTTGAAAGATTAAGAAGTATTAGGGAGTGCAAAAGGGAAATTGGTTGGTGGAGTAGCACCTTAGAACCCATGAAGCATAAGAAGCAAATGGAGGCCCCGAAAGAGTCAGGCGACCTCTCACCCTCTTCCTAACAGGCAGAAGGAGGGGACCTAAGAGATGGGGGAGACTGGAAACAGGTCCCTCTCAAGGAAGTAGGAAAAATCCTCTCCCGACCTCCTTCACCTTTCATGGTGCCCCATCACAATAGATTTTGGGCCCTGGAACTTTTGAATGAAATAGAGAAAGGTGAAGAAAATGAGTTAAACAAGGAAGAAGATGAAGGTCTACCAAGACCAGATAATAAAATCAATTCTAAAAAGAACCACAGAAGGGTCATTGTAGTGGGTGACTCCATTCTGAGGGATGTTGAAGGCCCATTACATAGACTGGACACACTTCATAGGGAAGTCTGCTGCCTTCCTGAAGCCCAGGTTAAGGACCTCGTGCAAAAAACCCCACTCTAGTGAGACCCAAGTACTACTACCTTCTCCTGGTTTTTCAGGTAGGTAGTGACAATATTACCAGGAGAAGTCCTAAATCGAAGAAGAGAGATTTCAGGGCCTTGGGGAAATTGGTTAAGGGGTCGGGGGCACAAATTGTGTTCTCCATCCCTTCAGTTGCAAGGATGGATGAAGAAGATTACAGGAAAACCCAGCAGATGAACTTGTGGCTCTGGGACTGGTGTTATTGGCAGGGCTTTGGATTTTTCAGTCACAAGTTGGTATATACAGGACACCAGATCTTGTGGCATCAGATGGAATGCACCTGTCCCAGAGGTGGAAAAGGATCTTGGGGCAAGAGTTAGCTGGGCTCATTAAGAGAGCTTTAAACTAGACTTGAAGGGAGGAGGGGACAAAATTGGAACTTCCAGACATAAGCCCCAGGGTAGATCACTAGAATTTGTGGGCTGTTGTGTCAGCAATGATCCTCACACTGCCATCTCAGTGGAGGCAAGGGATGGAGACATGCAGCACAACAAAGATGCAACTGTGGTAACACCTGTGAAAGTCAGGCCAGACTTAAGACCTCTAAATGCAAAAAGGTTCTGGGGACATCAGCCCAACTGAAGTGCATGTATACCAAACCACACAGCAAGGGTAAGAAACAGGGGGAGCTTGAAGCCGCGATGAAACAGGAAAATTATGATGTAGTGGCTTAAGGGAGATACAGACATGCTATGATCACACGGTGATTAAGCAATGCCAACTTTAATATGGTGGACAAGTCTTTTATACTGGAGGTGAAAATCACAAGATACAATCACATGGTAAAATTCTTTCTGATTGGACAGTTAGCTTTGCACACGCTCCTTAAGTTCTCTTCTGATTGGTTGAGAACTGCCACATCGACATTGTACAAGTTTCTTCTCTGCCCAGACCAATACCCTGAAGTTGTTTAACTTCCTGGGTTCTTCCTTATTCTTCCAGGGTTATTCCCTCGTCACATCCTTGCCAAAGCTGAGGCTTTGCCAGTCTTGCTCATATGCAGGATTGCTCACACATCCTTTTCTTTCAGGGACTCCTTCCGAATCCCCACAGTGGCTATTACAGAAACATGGTGGGACGTCTCCCATGACTGGAGTGCGTCTGTTGATGGTTTGAGGAGAGGTGGGGTGGCACTGTATGTTAGGGACTGTTATGATTGCTTTGAGTACAAGTTTAGTGAAGATGGGGTGGAGTGTATTTGCATTAAAATCAGGAGTAAAGTCAACAGGGCAGATATTGTAGCAGGAGTCTGCTATAGGCCACCCAACCAGGACAGAGAGGTGGATGACAGGGTGACCTGCTTATTGGATGAGGGAAAGGCTGTGGATGTTGTCTACCTTGACTTCAGTAAGGCCTTTGACACCGTTTCCCACAGAATTGTCC